>OX421452.1:7399263-7401763 GCA_949126865.1 Montipora capitata | reverse complement strand
ATGGAGGGAGGTTGCGGTTATATTAACTGTAATTATTCTGACGCAGGGTTTTCGATAGCTTTTTAAAGTACCGGATTTGATGATGAAAGTTCCGAACAGGGTTATTTTCCGTTTCAGTGCCTTGGAAGCGAACCCTCAAGGAGGTCTGGTTCCCCTATGAATTACTGTAAATAAAACTCTCAGAAATGCTGTTTACATTCTTGAGTTTGGAGGGAAAAAATTTAACTTATCGCGTGTCTGAAATGCCAACAGATCGAGTATTCCGTTTAGTACGCAAAATAAGGCGTTGTTAGTTTGAAGGATTTATTGCGCGATTATCTTGTGTTTTTTCAGCCCATGGCTTCTTGAAGTACCCAAATCTATTTAAAAAAACAAAAAGAAAAGAAAAAGAAGCGTAAAAGTGCCAACCGTGAAATAGTAAACAACCGGATGAAACGTCCGGCCTCAAACGAAAACCCTGTTGGTGTTAAGAAGGATGATTCATATAGTTAACTCTTCCACTCAACTGTGATCTCCTTATTTGGCTCCGTTGTTTGGAGGAGTGCTGCAGACAGATGTATCAGTTAAAAAAGCGCATGTTTTTATCTTTTAACAGTCTCTGTCTTATGGCCTATGTCGCGCATTACCGGATTTTTATTTTCTTTGCAAAAAAAAAATGGTCAACCCCAAAACTTGGACGAGTGTAACCAAAGCGCGAGAACCTAACAAACTCTACCAAACTTCAGAGAAGCCATCGTCTTGCTACCAGACAGGCCGATTTTTTTGTTAGGAAACAGAATAAAAAATTGGGTATGCCATTTTTTTTTTTTTTTCGGAAATTGGAAGTTCGTGATGATTTTTTTTGTAGCCTAGTGCGACCCGGCCCTAGTTGAACATTCAACTTAATGCGTCATTCGTTTTCTTAATGAGTGCTGTAATCAGTGACGGGCTGATTTATGCTCCGTTCAGTACTGAAAGAACTGTTGCCGAAAGAGGGTTAGAGGGGAACTCAAACTTTATTGTTTGTTATTAGCTTAAACTCGACGTTCAGAACAAACTCAAGAATGCCGAAGCCGATCTTGACAGCATGCAGGAACAAATTGAAGAGTTGGAGGACGGAAAAGCTGATCTGCAGAAACAGCTGATGAGAGCTAATGCGGAGGTCACTCAGATGAAAGCTAAATTCGACCAGGAAGTGTCTGGCAGACTTGACGAATTGGAGGACTCTAAGTAAGAGCAGACTGCCATTGATCTTTTTCTTTTCCTCCTTCCTCCCCCCCCCCCCCCCCTCCCCATCCGCCCCGCGCCAGGGCCCAGAAGAGGAGGAGAAGGAGGGGAGAGGTTTCGTAAAGGAAGGATTCGGGGAGCGCATTAACATTGCCACTGTGGGATGGTCCGGGAAAGAATTGGGCAAAAGAAAGGTATCTGTTGATTGAAATCAAATGTGAAAAGGATAAATATCAGGTACATGGCGCGACAATTTAGTGAAGTTCTTTACTTCGGTTTTTGACACCAGACAATCAATCTCCAGGAACACTACACCGATTGGGTGGCTGTAACTTTGTTTTCAGAACAAATTCGAGCGAGGAATATAAACGGGATTATGGGAAAAGGTTTCCGGTTTTTGTTTCTTCTTCATATCTATTGACTAATCAGAAGGGCGGGTACACCTAAATTTACCATTTAAGTCTCAGGCATTTGAGTCGATTTTTCCAATAATGTGGCTCCTTGTCAGCGGTACCTAACAAAGGTTCTTCGCTCTTTCAACAGACGCAAGCTCACCCAGAAGCTCACAGAATCGGAAGAGGCCCTTTCCAGTGCCAGTCAGAAAGCCAGTAGTGCTGAGAAGGCCAAGAACCGGCTCAACTCCGAGCTCGAAGACGCTCTCATTGACTTAGAGAAGGTTAGATAATGCGTGTATCATTGGCTTTAACACGAGCGAGTTGAATTTTTTTTTTTTTTTTTTTTTGACGAGTGAATGAAGAGATGTTGTTATTGGTCATGGTTCGGGCTAGCCTGCGAGAGCATCCGGTTTTTTTCCGCTTTAGTTTTACCCACTGAGAAAAAGCGTCTGCGAAACCGAGCCCGAAAAGAAATTGCTCGGCGGGTGAAACTAGAGCCGAAAAAAACCCGGATGCTTTTGCAGACTAGGTCCGAACATACTCGGACGAAAATCGGAATGCTCCGAACAGCAGCGGACTGTCTATCAGTGAGTTGTGGGAGACCTGTAGGAGCTAGGTATTGAAAGTTGGTTGTTCAATTGAGCTGTGTTGCTTATTGACCATTGGTTTGTTTTTATCTTGACGCAACCTTAAATTTTGTCAGGCAATTCATATACACTCCCACTGGAGAGATCAAGCTTCAAATAGGTCGCGAATGACAACTTTTTCTTCTCACAGGCTCAGACGACCGCCTCCAACTTGGAGAAGAAGCAGAAGAAATTCGACCAGCAAATAAATGAATGGAAGATAAGGTGTGATGAACTGCAAGCTGAAGTGGACAATGCTCAGAAAGAAGCTCG
>OX421452.1:7369263-7391763 GCA_949126865.1 Montipora capitata | reverse complement strand
TCTTTTGTAGGCCAACGGAGAATTCCAGAAGAACTTGAAGAAACTGCAACAGCAAGTAAAGGTCAGTGTCTTAGGTTTTCCGTGGGAAACTCCGTATCCTGATTCAGTTTCCGAAAAAGGTGGATTTTTGTGAACAAAGGAAAGGGTGATACGAGAAAAGGGTTTTGTCCTCGGCAACAACCGCTGGAATCCGGAAAGAGTTCTTATTCCACGGGTGCCTTCCACTGATCACAAACACATTCTCCAAACCTTTCCATGGAGAAACTCGTTGCATCAGGAATACTGCAAATTTTGACCGGATTGGGAAATCTGTAAATAGCCGATGGATCGATTTTTTTTTTCGAATTTTGTTCGTAAAGAGTATAGAAAAGTCTCTAAGCATTTTAAGGCCGCCAATATAAGAGTTCTGCCTGCCTTTAGGTGTGGATTCGTAAGATGAAATTTTCGAAAAATCTGTTTTTCATTCCAAAACGCGCGTTTGGATTTCCTCCAAGACACAGTAGTTAAGTGTTCGTAAGTCGGTGAATCTGTTGCACGCCAATGCCGCAAAATTCTTGCAAAAATGAGAATTGTTTAGCTCAAGTGTTCAGTTTTTTTTTCTGTGCTGTTTGTAGGATTTACAGATGATGGTGGACGATGAGCAACGCGGTCGAGACGATGCTCGCGAAGCGGCGTCGAAGGCGGAGCGCCGCGTGGGTGAAATCCAATCAGAATTAGAGGATCTGCGCAACCAACTAGAACAGGTAAATTTTGTACTGTGCCACGGCAGTGCAGCTCATTTTAGTTTTACCATTTACTCGCTATGCAACTTAACGTTAACCCAGAACTTTCTTTTGAACAACACAAATCAAAGCTTCCTGGCAAAAAATGTTTGCCAAGCATGCATAATTAAGTTACAAACAACGGTGATAAACTTTCAAAAACTGTTAGGCTGAAGTGTTTTCAAAAAATCCAATCTCAATCCATTTTAATCTTGTTCAATTTTTGCCCATCTCTGCTTCTTTTTGTATTTGCTGATTCATCCCAACCTTCCTTCTTTGAGCGTAGACTTTCACCAAACTGGAGAAGTCTTTGCCAAACTTATGCCTTTAGAGCCTCTCTTGGACAGGCCATATGATTTTGAAAGAGAGCTTTTGAATTTTATTTCCCTGGAGCCCTGGTTTTTTTTTTTGCTGTGGAGCCCGGAGCCCGATCATTTCTCCGGTGTGTAGAGTACAGGCTGCTAGTCAACAGTGGACCCCGGAGCCTTAAAGTAGCTGCTATGGAGCCCTGGAGCCCCGATTTTTTGGCCTTGGAGCCCTGGAGCCCCGCTTTTTTAGGCCCGGAGCCCTGGAGCCTAAACCCCTTTGGGACCCTGGTTATTGTTCATGAATTTCGTCATAACATTGTCAAGTAGCTGTGGTCCACGAGGCGATAGCTGAGTGGATCCGCAGACTACTTTGACAATGTTAATAACGAAATTCATTGTCAATAGCAGGACAGACGCATGAAAAACTGACATCAATTTGTTTTTTACAATAACAAAAAGGCAGAGGGGTCAAAATTAAGTCGAAACACGAGAAGAATGCGAGACAAAAATGCGAGAAAGTTCAATCTGACGCGAGCAATATCGCGTCATTATCGCATAAATTATAAATTTATCTGTCTGTCCGCTTGTTGACAATAAAAATTAGCCAATGAGCGCGGGAGAATTTTGCAGTCATTGTTAAATATCTTTTGGATTTTCTCCGTTTGAAGCACAACTTTTATGTTTGTATTACCCCAGGCCGAGCGTCTCCGAAAGCAGACGGACCACGAGCGACAAGAGGCGGTGGATAACTTGACGCAAGCCACAAATGCGAACAATGCATTGGTTCAAGCAAAGAAAAAACTGGAAGGTTCTATTGCCACCTTGCAAGAAGAGGCAGAAGATCTGGAGAACGAAGCCAAAAATGCCGACGACAGGGCTAAAAAAGCTGCGATTGAGGTAAACTCAAACCTCCCAAAAGTCATTCCGGTCGTTTGTTTGTTTCCAAATGCATGACGACTTGTCCAAATGCATGATTTGATTGGCTAAGTGCCACCCGGGAAACAATATGTCAGCTATTTCGGTAATTTCGTGTTTAACTATGGTGTCACACGAAATTCAGTCACGGTGAGCAATGACTTGTGAGCGAATGTGGGTCTTCAAGTTACCAGCTTGACAACCTGTAAGGACAACGTTTGTTTCCACAAATGTCTTCACCATTGGTCAAATTTTTAAAGTGTAAAGGTTGAATTTTTCATCTCATCACCGAGAAAACCTCTTTAAAAGTGCACCGAAACTTAAATGTTTTTCTTCACAAAGGTGAATGTTTCAACTAGTAACAAACATCTTTCACTCTTTTTGCCTCATCATTTCGCTTCCTTTATGAACTGCATGTACAAGGCTCATAGTGCAGTATTAGTAATCGAACACGGTGGGAATCAGCTGTTTAACATAGGACTCCCTCGCTAAACTGCACCTCACTCGTTCATTTTGTTTAAGATATCTTCATATTCCACGATTTTCTGTCGTAGAAGTGTGACACACTACTTACCTTGTAATCAACAGTTCCAGCGTATGCAACAAGAGCTGGCTCAATCTCAGGATCGCTACAACAATGCAGACCGCGGCCGCCAATCAGCCGAGCGTCGAGTCAAAGAACTGGAACTTAAACTTGAAGAACTCGAGGCCCAAGGAGGCAAGGCACTTAAGAATCAAATCAAGAAACTGGAGCAACGGGTAAGAAAGTCGAGAAATGAGAGGCAGAGAGAAAGAGAGAAGCGTCGCGTTTAGGGAAAACTGGGGCAAACGCCAGATAAAAATTCGCTGCTCAGCTGTTGAAAACGGTCAATGAAATAACTCGTATCTCTGGTTGTCATCGTTTTCGCAGGCCTTACTTTTATGTTACGTTTCGCCTTCCACCATTTCAACTGCGAGTGCGAATCAAAAAGGCGCCCGGAAACGACGAAAATATTGTTGCCGAAGCAAATGTTTCCCCGTTCGCGGCCCAAGAAACATTTGTTGCGGAAGGAAAATTTGCCTTCTCAGCAAGTGTTTCCTCGTTTGCGCGCCCAGGAAACATTTCGGGGAAACAATGTTTCCTCGTTTTCGGGCGCCTTAAGGGCCACAAATGAAACTACAAAAATCTAGGAGCTGCAACTTGCAACGCCCTTAGTAAAAAGCGAGGTTAGTAAAGATGCCTGCTGTTTCTTCAAGAGCCTTCAAGATCTACAACGGGAACGTTGGCGAAAACGTTACCTCAAAATATAACTTTGCACCATCGTAAGTCTTTCGCAATTATTAAATCTCGTTCATGTCACATAATATGGGTGAATTATCCTAAAAATAAATTGGTAAGAGTGGTTTCAGAGTGAAAATAGAAAATGAGAGATCCTCGGTTTCATGCTCACGTTGCCGTCAAAACCTTATAAATAGGGAGCTTTAGCAACGACGACGGGAACGGCAACGAGAACGTCATGTAAAAACATAAATTCACGTTATTGCGATCACTTCGCGACTATTCCAAGCCTTTTAATATGACAAAGGTGTTTCAGTCCCTCAGGAATGAAACCGTTACGAGCGACGCTTAATTTAGGGGAGAAAAATGAAAATTTATCTCCAGGTGCTGACGTTCTCCATAACACCTCAAACTTGGTAATTTCACGTTGTTGCTTTGCTGACGACGGCAAAGAAATGGACAAAAATGAAAAACGCACATGCAGGTCGTGCAAAGCTATTGTTTTTGCCCACTAAATATGCAAATTTGAGACGTTCTCGTTGTCGTCGCCGTTGTCGTTGCTAAAGCTCCCTAATTTGGCGATTTCACGTCGTTGCGAGAGCGATTTTTAATTGAGTGTCGAAAAACAAATACCAAAGTAATTACTTCGACCAATCATAGCGCGTGCAAACAGCCAAATGAACCAATCCAAAATCATGGCATTTGCTCAAAGCGCGGGAAAAGTCGCGCGTGCAAATAGTGATTGGTTTCGGTTTGCTTTTCATTGTTTCATTGGGTAATAAACTGGCGCGAGATTTTTAACCCAATCATCAAGCGAAGCAGTTACAATTGCGTAATTACTTTCGACAGTCATTTGAAAACTGCTCTATGCAGAGTACGAGTAGCATGACTTTTTTTGTGTTTTAAAGTCCCTGTAGCCTTCGTCGTTTGTTAAACTCGCTTTTAAAATTATCGGGCTGTAGTGTAAAATTTGGACCCGCTAATTTGGACGATCACTGTGCGCGTTCTATCTGAGATGTCATTAACTCAAAGCGAAGTTTTCAGCTATCGCGCAAGTTATGAAAAGGGAGAAAGAAACTTTTAAAAATGAGATACCTTTGGTAGTCAGTTTTATTTCAAACATCCACCTCCGTTTGTCCTTGCGCGCAAATACGAAACCTTCACAGACAAACGTCAAAGCCTTTTCCCAATGTGATCGCTGTGCTTGTATATGGCAGTCCTCTCAATTTTACTGGATGGAGTGCAATCAGCTTGTATATACACAAATCCTCTTGCTTATAGAGTGGTTTTCAATTGAGTGTCGAAAGTGATTAGTGAATTACTTTGGTTTATGATAACTTAACTCAGTGATTGGCTCAAAGTTCTCGCGCCATTTTTTCAACCAATCAGAAGTGAAACCCAAACCAATCGTGGCTCGCGCGTGCACATTTTCCCGCGCTTTGTGTCGGCTACGTGTAATTACTTCGAGTTTTGATTGGTTTACTGGATTGTCTCCGTCCTTTTTGATTGGCCAAAGTAATTACTTTGGTTTTGGTTTTACGACACATTTGAAAACCGCTCTAACCGCGCGCTTTTGAACAAACAATTCTCTGACCTGGAAACTTACCTTGTGTCGTGTCATTTGTACCAGTGCAGGGAGTTGGAAGTGGACCTCGACAACGAGACCAGACGCGGTTCAGAGGTGCAAAAGAACTGCAAGAAATTAGAAAGGCGTATGAAAGATATGGCACAGCAACAGGAGGAAGACCAGAAAAACCTACAGCACAGCAAGGACCAGATAGACCGTCTCAACAAGAAGATCAAAGCTACCAAAAACAACCAGGAAGAAGCGGTAAGAACTTTGCTTTTTTCGCGGGTCGTCTTTTCCCCTTTTTACGCTTGTGTGGCTCGCGTAAAACGAGTCAGCAAGCTTTGAGAACGTTCTTTACCTCGCTCTTAAACGTTATCACTGGCGCTGATTTCCCAAGGGATCTGGTTGCTTTCGTTTCTAACAAGAAGGCCTGTTTGTAGGCTGAAATGCATCGTTCAACCAAGTCGTTTATTTCGCTTTTCAATCGATCGCAACGAGTAATTGAGCCGCCTAAAATAACTGGCATATCCCTCTGCCATGTTTACCACGGACCCAGTTCTGGCTCCTAAAAGAGCGAATGCTTTCAGTGCCGTTGTCTCGAGGCCCTTTTCAGGGTGCTTTGCGCGTCCCGAAATTCCTTCTATATCTATAAAGACGTTTCATTGCAGGGATTGTTTCAGTTTTAAATTCTTTTCTTGTTATAAGCAAAAAAGGCAAGGCCAGCATTTCAGAATAAGGGGATTGTATGAGAAACCTTCTCATTCAATCCCCACTGGCGGTGACTGGAGGATACTTGTAAAAAATTCGAGTGCTCGTTTGCGGGAGTCGATTCGTATACTAATATTTGGTACATTTTAATATTGACAAAAGCAGTCTCGACTATCCTTAAGACTTTTCGGAGCTTTTGGAAAACGGGTCTCCGGGAGCAATATTGTGACCTTTCTTTCATAAGGCGCGCAGGCTTTCCACCACGCTTCCCATTAAAACTCACTGCTTTTTTACTATTATTTCTTTAGGAGACCCTTTGTGCTCAGTACCTCGCCAAATCGCGTAAGCTGCAGAAAGACTTGGAGGACGCTGAGGACCGAGCAGAGACCGCCGAGAGCGCTCTGAACAAGGCACGCAGCCGCGCCCGTGCCAGCGGGGGTGGTGGAGCAGTTGGCAGGCAGACGTCAAGAGAGGTCTCTAGACTTTACTCACCCTCGCATTATAAATATTCTTCCTATCCAGCAGGGTTAAATTCACTTATTTCCCCTTCTGCTGACGACTTGACGTAGGAGTATTCTTATCTTCATATTAAAAACATCGTCACCATCATTTCACTTCAATTATGACGGGAAAGTCATTTCTTCGCCCATGCTGTTTGATCTCGAGCGAGATTCCTGCGGCATTATGTCCATACTTTTGTCTCAACTGTGGATTCTTGTCCTTCTTTTAAGGCTTGAACAACGGAAAGTCAGTTCGCCCTATTCCCTTACTTTAACGGAATCAGTTAGAATCATTGTTTCCATACTTCTGTGTTAACTGTGGACATTCTTCTCCTTCTCTTTGAGGCTTGAACTTCGGAAAGTCAATTCTCTCAATTTCTTTATTTTGCCTGAGTCAGTTTGTCCCAGTATCATCTGTGGCCAGGATTAGGAAAAAGTTATGACATGCTTCAACCGCGGTCGTTATCTTTTGGTTTCCTTCTTAAATTCTTTGTTAATTATATACTCTTTCATCTTAATCTTAAAACTCTGGTTTTGTGCGGTTTCTGCCGTTTTTTGGTCTTTCTTTATCTGGTGCTCTGGGAAACCGATGCGGGCAAAAAGCGTCCTTACCGATTACTCCTCAGTTCTCCCTGACGGGGATACCGTGAAAAACCCCGTCGGTACCTCTGTTATTTGCGATAACACCGACTTGATCCAAGAAAAAAAAATATTAAGCGCAAACAAGCTTTGTCTTTTACCACTGTTTCGTGGAATAAAGTGTGAGTTAGTTTGAATGAATTGTCGTGTGTTGGTGCCAGTTATTGTTAGGTGTCGCAGTCTGTACATCGAACAAAATAACGTTAACAGCCAGTTGTGGCAAGATATTTAAATAAAGGTAATCTTTGTTGACGGATCATTGATTTACTTTACATAATTAAATCAAGAATCAAAGAAGCGCTAATTGAGTCGCTTCAGAAGATCAATCAATACCTATATGGTGCGTCTTAGTGCCGCAATATCGCAAGTTCAGCTCGAAGGACGAAATTGGCACAAAAATCGCTCTATTTGTGACGGAAAAACAATTGGCTGCTTGAAAAAGACTAAAACTTGATTGGCATAGTTAACTGTTCTTGTGCAATGAAGCATTGGTTACAAAACAAATCCCTTTCAAAAGAATGTTCTTAAGATAAATATGACCTCTTCACCGAACCTCCCAGTTGGCCTGTCTCATTCCTGCAGAACATTGGCACATTGCCTTCATAAACCCTCACTCCTTCCCCTTATATTTGACCTCCTTTTGTCAACTTACAGCGATTTAATGAATCTTGATGGTCCATTGACGAATTCGTTGTTTGCTCTAGGGTGTCGCCATTGTACGAGTGTTTACTCAGCAGTGTTGCAAACTGGCTCCCACTGGGAGCCGAATCAAGCCTTTTCGCGCTGCCTTTGCTTTCCTCAAGCTCCCTCTCTTTGCTTACTTTACATTCTCACAGAAATTGGCTCACGACTTACCTTTTCCTTTGCTCATTGCATCAGTATTTTTTAAGGCTCCTTCCTCTTTGCTCTTTGTCCGTTTTTTGATTGACGTGTGTCATTTAGTTTTCATTCTTTGGTGAACTCTGTCAACGTCGCTGAAAACCACCGTACTTAACAATGACTGCGCATGGACTTGATCACGGATCCCCTTTACCGACGTTTTAATTTCAGTCGTGTTCATAATCATGGGAGGTGGAAAATAGTCGTAATCCGCTGAACCCGAGGACGTTGCTGGTCTCGAACACTGCACTGAATTAAGCGCTACAAGAGGCGGCACGTTTGACAGCAGATTCTTTGCGCTCCCAGCCTGCTTTGACCACCAATTGTAGTAAATTGCTTTGTCTTTCATTTACGCTTCCAGGATTGCCTGCTGCATCCTGCATTCGTCACGCAAACTCGGCTCTTTTCATCGACCTTGTCTCGACTTCGTCACGGTTCTCATAGTTTCACAATTACGTAAAGCTAAATCTTAACTCCACCGTAATAATTCTTTCAGGAAGTAACAGTTATGTCCACTTTTGACCTCAGTGGCTTGTACTTGTACCTTTTTTTAGCTCGCAAATCCTTCTTTCAGTGATTAATTTTCCTTTATCAACAACTTTGATGAAACGAAATTTTGGTTATTTTAACACTCACTAACAGACGTCGCTTGTCTGTTTGTCTACCACATCTCATTGCGGCACTTTCTCGTTTTTCTTCCAATGTACGCCGGTCTCGCACCTCATTTCCAATTACTGGTCCATCATTTAAATTTGATTTCTATGCCCCATTAATATTTATCTTTAACTTAACTTTAACCAGTACTTGTATTAATTCGGCATACTTTATGCCACAGAGAGTGCGCAGTCCAACTCCCGCAGGCGGTGAAGATTAAACAGAGTTCTGAGGTAACTGATGCATCGTCAGTCGCTGAATCACGTCAACTCGTACCAACGTACTTAAACGCACTCCTTTACGATCTCAAAGACCTTCCATTGTGTCATTTCGCACACAACAGCTCGCCCAGTAAGGTGTCACCAAGTGAGTCATTACGCCCCCAGAGAGACATTTCGCTCCTCGCAGCCGTGGAACTCGTATCTCAAGTGTTCCATTTCTCGTACGGGTCAATGAAACACATTTCCACAAACACTCGTAACTCCATCCTCACGGTTCGTCGATTCTGTACTTTCTGGCTTGCACTCCTCAGTCAAATCGCCTTCTGCAGCCTTGTTCCGCTAACGATCAGTCGTTCCATCGTATGTTCTCATCGTCCTTTACTTCCTTGGCTCCATATAACACTTAAAAACGTAAATCTTTATTTCTGAGAAAAGTTGCTGAACCTTTCCATTGTTTGTAGCTGGGCGGGTATTTTCGGACAATCTCTCGAACCACAGGCTAATTTACGAACTTACAAAGTAGTTCTAAAGGTGAATTTGGAATTCCTCTGCACACTTCTCTGTCTTCTTGCATTTGCACACTCGAACGTTCTTGACAGCTATAACGTAAAAACTGTTTGGTCATAACCACGGAATTTTTGTTAAGTATTAAAACTGGTTTGCCATATGGTCGACTGGTCTTAAAAATTTGTACAGCGATAAATGGCCTTTCCAGTGAATGTTGCCGTTTAACGCCACCCTATCAGTGGGTCACGCTATCCTGCTGTTAATAATGCGGGAGCTGTTTCTGTTCTGGGGGGCTACTTCTCTCAAGGGGTAGTTTATGAGACAGACACAGGAGAGGGGACATAGAAGTGTGCAAACGGGAAGGATGACGTGTCCTCATTCAGTGTGTTTCTAACGTATAGCTGATTTGGCACTTTGTGGATAGGTAACCTTAAAAGGCTTTCCACAGCCCATAGGCTCGAGCACTCCTTGCAAAGGGGTAAGCAAGTCTGTGTGCCTTCACTCGTTTAAATATTGTTGTAGGTGTGTTGGAACCGCGAGCGACCATTAGTTGCCGGTGTAAAATCAAACGAAAAATCTGGCGCAGTCCTAGGACCTCTAAAGCCCAGCTTTGAAACGTCGTAATGAAGAGCACAAAAGTGCCCGCTCAGTAGCTTTCGTCAAAGTGGTCACACTTAAGCGTTTACCCCACAGGCTCGAAATTAAGAACTACCTTGTACAGCACAATACACAGCGCTACAGGAAAGTACTTGTTCAGTCGATCACATTTGAGTTCTCGCATTTCATTCAATCGTAGAGGTTTCATCCACCTTGCACTTCCCGGCCGCATTAATTTGTTTTTAGGAAGTTCAGAGCAAAGCTTTTTCTAGCGAAGTAGTCTAGAATGCAATTAATTCTCAAACCAGTTGGACCTATCTTGAGTTCATTTATTTATTAAGACATAAAGGGCACATAGTTTCCTTTTCCGACATAATGGTCACATTAACTTGTTTTTAGAAAGCTAAGAGTAAAGGTTTCTCTAGGGCTATAGTCTGCAATGCTTTGATTGCCAAGTCATTGAAGCCCATCTTGTGTTCATTTGTTTGTTTGTTTGTTTGTTTGTTTGTTTGTTGATTTATTTACTTCAGTTTTCTTTACTCTTTCCAGTCTTCCTTCAACCGAGGCCTCTCCTCCACTGGACGAAGCCACTCATCTACATCAATGGACGATAGCATGGAAGCGTAGAATCAATTGACTCAAATTTATCACTAGGATTAAATGGGTTTCAAGTTTGAAATGATTAAAGGACAAATATATATATAGTCCTATAGGTTTCAATTCTTTATATTCCTTATTCAATGCTATTTTTATATAAACTTTTCATAGACGTAGATTATTTTTGCAGTTCAGTTGGAACTTGCAAGTATTTTTCTACAAATATATAAAATGTGAAACTTTCACAAGATAGAACACTTTTTTGATCTTCTGGTTTTGAAGAGCTAGTTTTTCCTGGCTTGTAGCTGTTATTTCGAGTTTGTCTACCAAAAAAAAATACTGCAGTGATTAAACATCTGCATAATCAACAATTTGGTTGTTGTCTTTTCCCTAAACTCCTTGATGTTTAAAAAAACCGAATCGGTTTTCGTGTGGATCCCAATACTTGAGTTTGCTCCCATTTCTTTGAACGCGCTGCTCGCGAGCAGACGCGTGACTTCACTGGCTCAGTGGAAATTCGCGGGAGTATTACGTGTCACACCTTACCATTCTTTCTCACGTTTGACTGACGTTTGTTACGAATGATTTTTCGCTTTTCAATCCAATTACGTAACCCATAAGCCCACGCGGTTCGAGTGACGTTGGAGGGACTGCGTGCAGTATAGATTTTTGGCTACAATCTTCGACAGAATAAAATGAAACAGAAATGCCCCCTTACCCCCCCCCCCCCCCCCCCCCCCAAATCAAGGATGAAGCCGCGTGAAGGCCAAAACGCGCCATTTTCTTATCACTGATTTTGGGGGGAGGGGTGGTCTCGATTTTCCATTTAATTTGTCCAAGATTGAATCTTGGACAGAATAAAATGGAACAGAAATGCCCCCTTCCCCCCAATTGAAGATCCCATCCACTTACTCAGTGCAAATGAATTATGCCTCGTTCTCCAAAGGATGCTGCTAAAACAATACAGTATTTAGTGGCCGGGTATTCTAGAGACTAGAACTCGGCTATTCCTGAAAAAAGTACGGTATAAGCCCGGGAGGGGGGTCTTCGCATATAAAGGGTGGAGATGCTCCTCGGAAATTTTGAAGTAAGCCCCTAGAGGAGACCATATTTAAAACGTATTAAAGATATATTTTTATATTTCTTCGCGCACAACCCTAAAGGAGACCTTCACGGCTACATATGATGGAGTTTTGCCCAGAACACCCTAAGTGAGACCAAAATCCGAAATTTACAACCCTAAGCGAGACTACGAGCATCCCTACCCTTTTCATGTGGGAGTTTCCCCCGGCGGGGTAAAAGTCAAAACACATCTGCAACATTTCGACTTCGAATCGCCAGGCCTAGTCATCCAAAGAAAATAATACAGGAGCCGGTCCCCTGCAATAGAGAAGTTCAGGCTGAATTTTGCATTTTACCAAAAATCAGAGAACCTTGCTCATTTTAGCTCATTCAGTTGCCTGTTATCTACAGATACCGAGCGACTATCGAGAGACCCGTTTTCATGCTTTGATGACAAACAGGAGCGCCGGCCTCAATGCAGCTCTTTACCTCAACGAAAACACTTCCTATTCTGGCCTAGTTTTGTTGGTCCGTTTATTTGTGCATTGTGTCGAGAACCAATACCGAGGTTCTCAACACAATGCACGAATAAACGGACGTGGGAGGTGTCCTCCGAGCACATTTCTTATCCTCTCGATGCCTTTGCACATGGTCTGTCCGAGTAAAAAAATCTTCTCTCAACAGATGCGGGAGCCTTCAAAGCATCTGAAGTCATGAATCACGTTTCAACGCCGAATTTTATCGGTCTCAGAAGTAAAATTTCGTAACTGTCCAGTCAAGTACATCGATCGTTCCTTCAAATTATGATTTTTGCATAAATTCTGCTTTGGTAGTCTTTCAAAACCCCTTTTTTTTCATTTTGAGTCTTTTCCAGCCTTTCGCAACCAACGAAGGTGATCGATGACCGCAGGAGGGAAGGCTCTGCAATAAACAAAACAGGGGCTGCCAAAAATATGCTGCAGAATACCTGGCCACTTATTTGCATACGCGGTAGTGCTTCTCAGTACAAGTTTATCATTCACTGATCAGCAACCTCTACCAACAACATAACCATTACTAACGCACTGTAACCCAGCGCGTAGGTCAAATACCGTATATGTCAAATGTCTGATGTCACTGAAAACGTGACGCCGGCAATAAGAACGATTACTAGAACTTCTAGTTTTGAAGTTCATTTTATTGTCAGTTGACCAAAATCGCCGTATATTTTCTCTTCCTGAGCTTACGCTTTCTGTGACCTTATTTAACAGTTTTCCTTGCCTCCCCTGAAAATCACTTAACCGCCATCCCGGACCGCCATATGATTCAACCGTGATCGACATGTGATGAAATAACAGGGACGTGTGCTGTGCTTCTGAAATGAGATTAATAATCTGTGATTCACTTTAGCTTCTCTGCTTTCTGACTCGATAAATAAACACATTCTATGAAAGATCATGCGATTTAACTCAACTTCTGTGTTATTATGAAAAATGCTACTCGGAAACGATTTTTTTGAAAGGGTAACCGATGTTTCAAAACGCCGGTAATGGGATGAGTATCATATTACTGAGTAAACAGTGATCCTCAAGGCCGGCATCTTTACGCAAAAGCTTTGAAACTTTCAGATCAATAATATGGGTTTGTCAACAGCCAAGAAAAAAAGCAGATTTAATTGTTTAATAAATTATATTTTTTTTAATTTAAGAGAGTGTTTAATATGTATAAATTTTAGTTAAACTTGTAAGAAACGATCTTAGCGACCTGGGGACAGCTATTCTTAGAGTTATTTTCATAGAGTTATGTTGTAGAGTTAGAGTTAAGTTTCCAAAATCCTGAATTCACGATTTTGGACTGCCAAAATCCTGAATTCAAGATTTTCGAATTCAAGATTTTCGAAGTCGTTAACTCTAATTCGAAGTCATAACTCTACTGAAATAACTCTATTGATAGTTAACCTCTAGAGAACTATCTATTGTTTGACATGTTTCAAGTGAAGGCGCATGGAAAGCCATCTAACCGCATATATTTTTGTTGTCCCACTGCCAGTTCGGCTTCACACAGTCCGGAAACGTTCCAGATGAAAGCATATTAAGAATGCAAAGTGTGCGACATTTCTGATTGGCTCGGCAATGCGTAAGAGTGACGTCTAACCAAACAATATCTTTTTACCTTCCCACAACCTCGCCTCTCCAGCATTATTCTCTTTCTTCTCTTGCATAATCAATGATTCGTGTCTTCTTTCTTTTTACATTATTTCTAGCTTCTCTCTGATTCTTCTGATCTTTGAGCAAAATCAATGATAAAAATAAATCCCAGAGTGTGTCTTTGCTGGGATGGCAGTTGTGTGAGACCGCATATTCCAACCCGTGCAGTTTTCTGCCGATGTTCTTCTTTGTGCCTGTTTGCCGAGCTGACAAACGGTAATACAAATTGCAGTGCAAGATGCATTTCAAAGCGCTTATGATCGTTATGCGGGGCTTGGACAGCGATTTGGGAGAAGGAAGACGAAGAAGAGAACACAAGGATTGTTACACCAGAGTTCCAGGCTACGAGGTAATTTTTTTTTTTTTTGGCTTTTCGTTCGCGGTCTTTTATTTGCAGCTGATTTCGTGTCAAAGCATCTTGTACATTCAGCAGTTTAAACACAATGTTTTTTCTCATTTGCATTTGAATTAGACATCCAGTTGATTTTCAATCTTGCAGAATTTTTTGGGCAGGTGCCTTTAACTTAAAATTTCGCTTTGCCTTAGCCAGCGTTTTCCTCCGAGAGGTGCGCGTATATTCGTTTCTCGAATTTCCAATGTCATCCGTTTTCAAATTTTGGACGAGTCAACTTTTGTTTTGATATGAGATTGAACGGTTGAAGGCATTTTGAGTTTTTGCGTCCGTAAAAGTGCAATCATTTTGAGGGAGTGGAATTTTTTTTATTTCACTTGGGCAACATGTTAATATCGCTGCTGCGATAAGCCGATAAGAATCTTCGAAAATACTCTCTTTGCTGTTCCAACGAGGTTTCTTGGCAAACAGAGTAGCATTGTTTTTCTGCTTCACTGAGCAATTTTCAATGAATATTAAATGTCCTCTGTTGAAGCACTCAGTGCAGGAACGACCAAAGTTGTTCCGTGCTTGTTTTTTAATTAAGGTAAAAGAAAATTATTCTTTCAAGTCCCTATTGAAGTGACCTCGTGTCGTTCCCAAAATTGATGCCCTCTCTCGGATCGTGATGGATTTGGTGCTATCGTTTTCAATGCTCATTAGCCATTCCTGCATAACTACAAAATTCGCAAAGGTCAAGGGATAGAGTAAAATATTATGTAACAATACATGTGCAGGACTTGCAGATTCACAATTCCAAAGCAATTGTAAAGAATTCATTCACTGTGAAGCGGTTAAAACAGACAGTTGATATCAGGGTTAATAAACACTGATGATTTGCTTCAAGTCATTTTCGCTTCATCGATGCATCAACGAATTTTTGGAATAAATTAGACTCACGCAGCTTTGGTTAGAAGCGTGTAGGTTCACTTTTCTGTTTCTGACCTTTTTTTGAGTCAGTTGTGATTAACTTTTGTTTGATAGAACATTTCTGTAAAAGTAACGGAAAATACACAATGGTGTCTTCCCCTTTTTTTTGAGCAAATGCATGTGTTACTTGATCTCATTGTGTCTTATGCACAAACAAGCTTCTATTTTTCTCGTAGCTGAGGAAGCTATTTTCCCTAGATTTTTAAGTCTTTTCGGACGGCGTCTACTTTTGAGAGGTAGCAAGACTTCAGTAACAAATCTAAAATCTTGCTTGAAGCTATATGCCACCCGTTGAGCTGAAAATGTGCAGGAAACTGTCCCCTTCAAAAATTGCGTAACCAACGGTGACTTCGTTGTAACACGATTGGATTAGAGGATTTTCTCTGTCATATCAAGTCGTTTGTTCGTTATGCAAAGAGCATGCCTTCAGCGACCTTTTCGTTCTTTGCATGAGCAAGACTTTTCAGTAAAGACTTCGATTATCCAAACTTGGTTTTCTCAAGAATATGAACTGTCATAGATTTCCGGTTCATTTTTGAGAGGTTTCAGTTTTCTTCAAAAAATCAGGTGCGATTCATTTGAGCGAAAATTTAGGTTTGAATATTTTACATTTCCATGTCCTATCTGTGTTTGTCCATTTCGGCGCACTGGTCTCCTCATATTCTTTCTGAACCAAATGGATCGCACCATCCTACCCAGAGTGAAATTGTTGATAAGAAATATTTCCGGTTATCGAAACATTTCGGAAAGCAACTGATCGATCACCTTAGGAGATGAACCTAAAAGTAAAATTGCCGAAGTACAGAAAATCAGTGTTTTGTCTCATTCAAAACTCAAATTCCGGAAATTTCGGCCAAACGGATCGCGCTTCTCTTGCGAAACTATCTTTTGCTGGGCTAATCGGAATGAGTATTACGGCGAAGTCACAATATTTGCAGTGAGTGTTGATACGATGAAAACTCAGGAAAGAAGCTACAGGGTAAACCCATCTTGACCCGTGAATTTAATCTTGTTACACAATCCGTTATCTCACGTAGGGAGCAATAAAAGGTCACTAAACAAACTAAATTTGACCTAAAGAAGAGTCTGGTCCTTAAAGGTTTTTTTTTTAATGGCGAAAAGCTCGTATGAAGCGTGTGAGATTCCAACTTTCACAATAACGACTGGAAACAACTAACGCAATAGCGATATTTCTTATTTACAAACATTAACGTGCCAACCACGGAACAAAAGAAGTCATTGTTTCAACAGTCAATTAGGTTCTGGTTGGCATATTAATAACAATGGGTGACATCACGAGAAAGATCCCTACTTTGAATAACATGTGTGTAGACGCCGCGGTGGGTTTCACTTTTGTGTGTGCAAAAACGATCACCCTCAGTGTTTCATGTAAAAACACATATCACTTAAACCGTATTCAACACTGGTGGGCTCAACTGAGGAAACGGAAATATAAACGAAGATGCAAAACAAATTTGTTTCTATTTTTAACGCAAACTATTCCCGCCGGGGGTGTAGCTCAGTGGTAGAGCGTCCGCTTTGCATGCGGAAGGTCCGGGGTTCGAAACCCCGCACCTCCATATTCCAACTTTTGTCGGCTGAAATCAAACGGATTATTTTCTTTTGGCTGTAAATTTTCATCAGTCTAAGAATGCAAGAGAACAAAACCGGGCAGTGTGTCGCTAAAACTACAAGACATAATTCCTCTCTTTTTCTAAAGGTTTGTGAAGCTGGTGGCGAAATAACGGACCAAAGCTATCACCAGAGAGCAGATCCCGATTGTGGATCAGAAGGAACGCAAGAAAGTGGTACTCAGGTATATTGATAACAACACGCAGTTGATTTAGATTGCCTTCGGATTGCCCTTCGGATCCCCCTTCGGATCCCCCAAAGTCTGGGGTCCTTGCTACGACCCCTTTCTGACACTGAATTCAGTTTCAATACCCTTTCTGCTGTTGGACATCTGGTTTTCACTTCCAAGTTGGACAGGTTGAGTTCTTGCCTTCGATATCTTCAAGCTTCGACGACCTCGGTTTAAAGGTTCAACTTTGCCGTCTATGATAAGAAGCGTGACCTGTGAGCGGATGAATACCGAGCATCGTGTAGCCGGCAGTTCAGGCCTGTTACTGGGAAAACCGACTTACCTCTATTTTGCCTGCAGTCTAGCCGCCATGTTAGACCCCAAACTTCCTCTACTTCATAATGGCGGCTAAACACGTCTGCACGGTCTCTTCGGGACGAGAATACAGATACCCGAAAGGCTGGTCCAGATGTTCTTCCCGTGCGCGCAGCGAAAATATTCGAGGAAGAAGTAGGCTGGATTTTCTTACCTTGGGGGTTCTCCTTTCGGTCTTTAATACCCTCTCTGTCGCTGCCGAGAAAAGGAAGGGCAAAGTATAGAAGAAGATGTTGACGAGAAAAGGGGTTGTGTTCAATGCGGTTTTGAAAAATAACATGCTACGTTATCTCGGGATACTCAACAAGATGCAACGTTTAACACAATCGTAGTGGCATCTTCTCTGCGAGAATGGGAGAATTAAGAAAACTAGTTTTTTCGGGCATCAATCTCTTACGTCTTTGGAACTCTCTGAAATATCTTTGTCAGCAGATCCATATGAGTACGTATGTGCAGAACAGTATTTTCTTTCTTTCTTCATTATTTTAATTAGTTTTGTTCTTTCTTTTATGTCACCAGGACTACAAAATTTGGCTGATATTTCGACTTGGCATCCTGAGCGGCATGTTCTTTGTTTTGTTTGCTGTGCTAATGATTGCAGGTATACAGTTTTGATTGTCATATGTAATATTTGATTTAAAGAACTCATTAATGCGCCGATCAACTCGAAACTTCAACATCCTCCCCCCCCCCCCCCCCTCTTCCTGGGCAAAGCCCGGGCATTTGAACTCGTTCAAATTCCCGCCCCCTCGGGCCAAAATGGTGGTCAAATGCCCTACCCTATCATCGGATACCCTACTAAAGAACAATCGTCGTCGGCTCCTCCTGTCTTTAATAAAGACCTTTTGACGACCTTTTTTGTAAGCCAATCGCTCACAAATGCTACATCTCTTCCTTTAAACTCTTCCATCTCTTCCAAACACGTGTTTGATAGCTGTTAGCAACTTCGGCGCCCGAAAAAAAAAGATAATTTGAAACCTGATACTTCCGGTTCAATTTTCCCCACCCCAACGCAGGCAAAGGTCAAATTCCCCACTCCCCGGGCATAGAAGATAGTCAAACGCCCGGGGTTTACCCGGGGGGGGATGTTAAAGTTTCGATTTGATCGGGGCATCATCTGTACTGCTCTATCGAAGGATTTCAAAGTCTGACTTACTGGGCGGATCTTCGATCAAATTTAACGTTCATGTGCTCTGTATTTTGACCAAAGAGTTTTTTGAGAACACTGAAACTTTCCATTTCTTCTTCCTTGCAAAAACTCACCTCCGTCTCTATCATTTTGATTTCACTGAGATTTAAAATCCAACACATTACACTTTACACACGGAGTTTAGCGGATCGTTTAGGGAAAAAATGAAACATAACCCCGAGTCTTAACTTTGACAGCGCCCATGTAGGGGGGTGTCACGCAACACTTCCCTGCAGAGTCTTGCGTGACACTCAAAATAACGGCAGCCCAATAGACTACTGACCTTACAAACGTGGACAGGGACACTCTACTATTGAGCAAATGATCCAGCCAAAGTAAAGTGTACAATGTCTTCAGCACCTACATTCCACATTGAGTTGGAATGAGCTTAAAATACTTTTTCTCTCTTACGGTCTAACACAGCTTTTAAAGCCGACAAGGACATCCAATGGGAGCCTGCATTCCGTATGTACCGAGGACTCTTCTTGTTCATTCTGGAATTTTTTCTGTTCGGAATCAATCTGTATGGCTGGCAAGCTGTAGGGATAAATCATGCTCACATATGCGACTTCAAAAATCTTCTTTGTCCTCTTCGAACTTTAGAGGTACGTTAAATCAGTCATTGGAGGCAGAAGTTTATAACTTGAAGCAAACATTAGATAACAGAGAAGAGGCTGATCGAACGGTGAAGGATATATTATGTAAAGCCAATATATAGAACAACACTCTTCTCATTGGCGTGCGAACGAATTTACCACTTGCTCTACTCAGATGAAATTTTTCGGCTATTAAACGATCCAGAAATGCGCTCTTTTATCCAAACATTTTCCTTCAGCCTCTGCACTGCGTTGATCGCCGAGTTGGCAGTCTGAAACAACAGAATGTCTACATTTACATTTTCCAGCCCTCGGCAAAGTTCTTTTTTGACCTATGGCTGTTTCTGCTTAGATAGCCTCATACACCACAAGCCTTTTTAGAGACATCACTGCCAAGCCGGCCACTTCTTCTGGAGAAAACGGGACAGCCACAACACCGGGGACTTCATCCCCTTCTGTTCCCGAATAGTTTTTGGGTTCTTTAACCAGTCCCACAGGGAACTTATGAACATAGAAGATATATTTGTGAGACGGGGCCTACAGTTTATAGAAGACTTGAAAGTCTAACCATTTGCAGAAGAAATTACAAAGGCAGCACTTTCTCTTCGGTTAGATCCTCGGTGTTGATCCGGTCGGGGTTCGAACCCGCGACCTCCCGCATGACAGCCCGATACTCATCCAATCCTTGAGCCACCCGTGTGCGCAGATTAGAACAGAAATAATTAACCTTAACAAACACAAGACTATTTAAAAATCTTATTTGTCTCTCACCAGTGCTTTCTTTTCAACAGTTGGCGATCTTTTTTGCCGTTGTCTGGGGGGCAAGTGCAGTAGTTTTCCTTTTCTCGGATCAGTTTGGAATTCCTCTTTACACGCATCCACTGGCTTTGGCGTGCTTTTTCTTAATATTCCTCATCAACACGTTGAACGTTTGTTTTAGACAATGCAGATTCTGGCTTCTCAAAGCTCTGGTGAGTGTCGTGCTTATCGTTGTTAAGATTCTCTTTTCATAACTTGTCCTTTATATATATATTTGTAAGTAACTCTCTAGCAATTTTCGTGAATGGACCAAAGAAGTGGAAAATAAGATGAAAGAGGTGCGGGTTACGTCCGTTACATCAGCCGTGTCCCTTACATCACAGGCGCGTAGACGCCTTCACGTTTAAAAACCTGAAAACTTCATATTTTGGTCATACTCCTCTAATAACTTTCCCCAAGAGGGAAAGGAGATGGATTAATTTTGTGACAGTTCGTAGCTGAAGTGAATGTCAGCTTTAGTTGGGAGTCAGGGTGGCTTAGTGGTTATCTATCGGGCCTCCCACCACTGCGAGCCGGGGTTCAATTCTGGCCCTGGCCAGCATGTGGGCTGAGTTTCAGTCGATCTCAACCTGACTCGGGGGTTTTTCTCCGGGTACTCCGGTTTTCCTCCCTCATCAAAATCGACTCACAGCTAATTGACATCTAGCTGTGGTGCTGTGCTCCGACATCAAACATGGACTGTAGAGCGGCAGCCAGAGGCGCCTTTGTATGCTTTCAGTCCGATGTCGTGAGCCGCGCCCTTCGCAATTCAGTCCTCGACTGCAAGTAAGGGTGATTAGCACTAGCAATATTTATATTTATTTATTTTATAGTTCTGCGTTGGATAATTACGTTTAGTGATTGGCTTAAAACCTCACTCCGCGTTCTCAGGCAATCAGAGGTAAAAGGAAAACCAACAGTGATCGAAATGCACTGGTGTTTGGAATCTGACTGGTTCTTTTGCGTGTTTGGGTCGAAAATGTTTTTTTCTCGCACACCACTGGGGCCTGGGTGAAGGTCAGATGACCTTTGGCGTGCAGTTGTTTATATGGCGGTCGGCTTGGAATAGCTACCAATGGAATGTGAAAAGTTAGCGAGGCCAACGTATGACTTGCTTGATGAAGACAACAATGTTTAAAAAATGCTGTCCTTTTTGTGAAGCTCTTAGAGTTGACTTTTTTTTGTTGAGAAGTATTTATCTGTGTTCGTTTTTCAGTGGAGAGTGTTGACTGCACCATTCCATCACGTAGCATTCGCTGACTTCTGGCTGGCAGATCAGCTTAACAGTCTTGTGGTTGCTATTTTGGACATGGAGTATTTGTCATGTTTTTACGCGCTAGATTATTATTCTGTTCAAGGTAAGAAAGCCATGCCGGCAACTGTGACTCGTCACATTCTTCTCGAGCATCCAACATTTTATCCGATATTGTACCGATGAACATCCTCCATTTCATATCCCGGGCAAACTCTTTCGGTGTTCGGGGAAGGCTGAATTTGACCCTTACCATGGTGAGGTTGGGAATTTCAACCCGAAATGTAAGGTGTCAAGTGTCCTTTGTTCGTCGGATGCCCAAGTCGCACGACATAGATGAATTTACATGCTCATAATGAAAAAGGTACAGAAGCTTGGTGGTATTTTTAATGGTATTCGTGACTTGTAAAGAGAGTGTCAAATTTTGGAAGAATTTAGATTTCACTGCTATAATTATCAACAACGAGTCAAGCTGGCTTTCTGGGCGTTGATATGAGATTAGGGAAGGATTACCAGAACAGAGGAATGAGGGCGATGTTGACTATTCATATTAATCTTGCCCTGCCTTGATAGTAGTTCAAGTCTTGTTAACTTCGTTTGATTCTTTTAAACTTCAAATACACATTAATGAAATTGTACTTGACAAAAGAACATAATGAGAGAGAGGAAGAAAAGATATCAAAACTCATCACAGCGCGAAAATTTTGCACGGTATTGTATAGTAGCGCCTCGAGGTGATTGGCGTTTTGAATTTGTGATTGAGCGCAGTTGATGTCCAGCTAACGACTATGGAAACTGAATTTCGTTAATATTTCATCCTTATATTCCAGTCTTATTCTCCATTGTTCCTCAGATTCCCAGCATAAATCACACCAGTTGCGTAGTTTTGTCAACTACGCGTTTGTGTCACCCGTGAAGACTTTTTAAGTTGTGCGCTTGAGGTATCTTTTCCCGTCCTTGCGTTACACCGTTTTCTACCGTTTTTATCCATTCCTCCAGGGAATGTACTTCTTTCGCTTTCGCGTGCAAGTAAGAAATCGCTCTTTGGAAGAGGACATGGTTACACGTTGTCTGTTGATGCCAATATTATATGCAGTGTGAACACATGATTTCGGTATCTGATAACACGTTCTCGTTTTTCTCCTTTTCTTAGATCGTAGTCAATGTGGTAGCAAACTTTACGGACTCCGCCCATTGCTGGCTTGTCTTCCTGCTTGGTGGCGCTTTGCACAGAGTCTGCGCAGATATAATGATACAAAGCAGAAGTTTCCTCACCTGGCCAATGCTGGAAAATACTCCACAACATTTTTTGTCGTTTTCTTCTCCACGGTGGCAACAACAAACAAAGGTATAATTTTACGGCGAAGAGTGTTGCTCTTATTCGTGGCAACTCTGCGTCCCTTTTAAGTGTCAGTGGCTTAGGAAAGTAACCACTGCCGTGAATCGATGGAGTAGTTTTCGTGGCTAGGGAACTCACTCCCCCGAAGAGGTTGGATCAGTACTTGGGGAATGCAAGAAGATCAATTATAGACATGGAATCTCAATTCCGTAGCCGCTACTATCTTAAGGGCGGTTTACACGGTGCGACTTGTCGGCCCGATTTTTGGCGGCGGCTTTGAAAAAAATCGGGCCGACATAAAAAATCTGTTGCAGTGCAACTTTTAGCATCGCGTTTCCGGCAAACGTCCATTGTCGGACAAAAAATTTGCGTTTTGTCAAAAATGAAGGGATTTTTTGCTGGTATTAGCTTATTTCTTGCCTGTAGGAGCCCATAACCTGGAGTATACAACTCGAATACTACGTCAA
>OX421452.1:7354263-7359263 GCA_949126865.1 Montipora capitata | reverse complement strand
GTTGAAACACAAATAGTGGCTCATACTCGTTTTGTTTGGGTAGCCTGTAGCCTTACGAGCCGACATGTTGTCAGTCTGTTGTCAGTGGTCTTGCTCACGCATGCTCAATGCTATACGAACCGGC
Organism: Montipora capitata; assembly: GCA_949126865.1. Taxonomy (NCBI): domain Eukaryota; kingdom Metazoa; phylum Cnidaria; class Anthozoa; order Scleractinia; family Acroporidae; genus Montipora; species Montipora capitata. Next base: position 7,359,139 of record OX421452.1, on the reverse strand, counting down.
GTGGAAATTGCACCATTTCTCGTGGATCACGATCTCCGTGTATTAGAAGAGTAAAAATTTACCTCCGAAATATCAAACGATTTCTATAAAACCTCGAGAAATGGATCTAACCAATACAGACGGTAACGCGCCCGATTCCTGGGATGCTTTGGATGATCCTGGTCCGGGAGACATGAGCGGTGACGGGAGCGATCTGAGCAACAAACTTCAGTCTCTCAATGTCAACGCAACACCTTTCGTTCCAAATGTAAATGCCCAGCCCTTTGTTCCTTCTTTTATGAAAAATCAGGAGACCAAAGGTAAGGCTTTCATCACTTGCCGTAACTGAAGTAAGACCTTTTGATTTGTTTTTCAATATTCCTCGTTATGATGTCAACATAATTTACTGCGAATTGAATTGTCTTAGATAAAGTTCCAAGAAGTCAAGTTTGTAGCTTTGTTATTTGGGTTACATTTTAGCCGACATCTTAGTCAGTTTAGATCGTGAGTGACACTGGCTGAAGCCGTTCTTGTACTGTCTTCGAATCGTCATTTCTGCCACATAAGTTCATTCGGAATCCAGACAGTCGCCCTCTGGACAACGATATTATTAGTCTCAGACTATTCGCCATCCTTCTTGAGATGATGAGGTGTATGAAAAGCACTGTGTGTCTTAATTAATGGCTTTGGTTAAATGGTTAACTCATGTAGCCTGTAGACACTGTTTAAAAGTGGGCAAGCTGTCCAGGACACATTTCATGAGGGTTGTGAGATGTTTGGTTAAGGCAGTTATTGATCTTCACCAATCAAAGGTTTTCTGAGGATACCTTTAATTGGGCATTACTTGAGTGAGTAATCAGCAACTGAGTTAAGGCAGTGGTTTTGTTCTCTTACACATAATTAATCCATCCACTCCTCACGTGCCTCAGGTTGCGCCATCATCATCATTAGGCCATCTTCGCTCCTAATGGGGAGCATAGGGCGTCAACCATGGACCCTCACCTGACTCTATTTTTGGCAGTTCCCTTTGCCTCTAACCAAGTGATATTCTTCTTGGCGAGCTCATCTTGCACACTCCACCTCCAGGATTGCCTTGGGCGGCCTCTTCTTCTGAACCCCTGAGTATTCCACTCGAGGGCGGAATGGGTGATGTTATTCTCAGGCTTCCATAGCGTATGCCCGATCCATTTCCACTTTGTTCTCTTGATGCTTTCTTCTATACAACTCTGATGTGTCCTTCCCCGTAGGATGCCTCCAGTTGATGAGTAAAATCGTCTGGTGTCAGACAGAGTAAAATCTGTAAAGTCTTACTTCCAGTAGGTTACAACACATTCACATTCAAGTCTCACCATAACTTTTTGTTTTGGGACATGGTCAGGAGGTTTATTTAGAGCCTGACACTGGGCAAATTGACCACTGACATTGTGACACATTGACAGTGTGTGGGTTCTTTAACATCCGATGTTAGTAACAGCAAGGGTTGTGAGAAAGGGCCTACTGGTGTATTGTGCTTGTCTGAGAAGACTTAAAGTCAAACCATTTGCGGATGTCATTACAAAAGCAACACTTTCTCCTCAGTTCTCCTCAGTTGATTAAAGAAAAGACTGTACGTGTTGGTCTGGCGGGAGTTTTGAGCCCACAACCTCCCGCGGAGTAGTCCGATGCTACTCCCAATTTTCGCAGCACATGTAACCAAAATGCAGTGATTACTGAAAAAGACATCAGCTGCAAAGGTTAATTTAGTTATATTAGTTACGTTGAATTGAGTACGTTTACCTGATCTAAATTTAACTAAGGCCATCCCCTTTTTTTGTTTTGTTTACCGTCGAATGCGTTTCCTGATATTGGGTCGGTCGGTTGGATTAAAAAAAAAACCCTAAAAAAAAATCATAAGCATTCTCGGAATCGGAGGCCTGGTACCCCGGCATCATATCTGTGGAGCCAGGAAAACAACAAAACATGAACCCTAAATCAATATGGCGGAAAAGTTGGCGGATGTTGTGGCAAAATTAAGACAGCGTGGGAAAAAGGATCAACCACCAAAACTCCTGTGCAACATAAAAATGGCTTAAAAACGTTAACTTTTTTTTTTTTTCGGAAAATGCCCAAAATTTGGGTCGGTCGGACGACGCGAAATGGAGAAAAAAAAGGGGATGGCCTAATGCAGTTTGTTTATTCCTAACTGTTGTAAGCTAAGATCGTCTTAAAGTAACGCAATCTTCTAAAAGTGCACCTTATGATCTTGGAAACGAGCACGGTGACCCCCCATTTTTTTTGCCTTTTTGGTAAAACTAGACCATTACCTTTGTGCTTGGCAATTTAAAAAAAATCTGTACGTGGGAACATTTTGGGCGCGAACGTCCTTAAGCCTAATTAGGCCTTAACAATTATTGTTTTTAGGCCTAATGTTAGCATTGTAAATGGTTAGGGTTGTTTCTGTATTGGTAAAACAATGACCTGTGACCTGTGTTTTATACCTGCCCCAAACTGACCTAGGTTGAAACAACTTGATCTAGGTTGAAACAAGTTGACCCAGGTTGAAACAAAATGACCTAGTAGTTTGGTTGCAATTTAACCCAAGGAACAAAATGACCTGCAAAATATATCTCACATTTTCCTTAGATTGAACTATTTCCTCATGTACATGTACAGTGTATGTTATCTTTTATCTACAGCTGTCCCATCTACCAATGGTGATGCAGAAATGACTGACTCTAATCAGCCCGAAGTGGTCCCTCAAGGTACATACACCTAGTGTAGTAAAGCAATCATTGTAGTTGTTTCAATAAATGCTGACAGCGGACGAAAAATGCATCAGCTACTTCACTCAGAGAAGTTGTCTTTTTTTTCCTAAATTGAAGTAAGTAAAAGACAGATACTTTCAAACCTAAGATTACATGCAAAATTAATTTTAACAGTGACAACACTTGGTTACTCTCTTCAAACCAGCCACCATCTTCAACTTTTGAAAGCCCTGATATCATTGATGTTGTATGCAGCTTTGATGGCTGCTAAAGCAAAGAGTTTTATATAATAATCCAAGTTATTCTCACATTTTGATTGGTTCTTGCCTACGATCTATTAGAGTACAGACGCACGATTGATGTCATCATCAGCTTTTATGCGAATAAAGTTTAAATTTCTTTATTATGTAAAACAAATAAATTCTATGTTGCCATGCGTCTGTTCAGTAATAGATTACAGAAGACGTCAAAATGTAGTAAGAATATCAGTGACACACTCGGCTATCACCTCGTGTGCCACCACTTTTTTGTTCTTACCACATTTTGACGTCATCTGTGATCTATTAATGAACAGATGTACGGCAACATGGAATCTATTTGTTAGATATTAAATTATTGTTTCAGTGGTTGCAATGAAGACGTTGATGGTGATACTTGTTATTTGAATGGATGGTGTCAAAGATGGTTTCCATGGAGATGGTGGCGGGGATGATGATGATGATAAGGGTGGATAATTGTTTTTTTTGTTTAACCCATTGACTCCTCAAGCACCCCAGGACACCCACAGTTGACGAGTAAAATCGTCTGGCATTAGACAAAGAAAAATCTGTGAAGTCTCACTCCCAGGGGTCAATGGGTTAATTAACAAGTAGCCCATGAGGCGAAGCCAAATGGGCTATTGACCCATGGCCCTTGAGGGGAAGGGTCTACTGTATTTACCTGTGTATAATACGCTCCCCAGTTTTGGACTGCATTTTGAAAAAAAAAAGTTCGAGCAGAAAACAGAAATTGTTCATGCCAAACTATCGTGAAAAAATCCATTTTCTGGATAAGAAAATTTGTTCCGCTACTTACAGCAGTAAAGTTAATACTGTATGTAAATTGTTTAGAAACTGAAACCATGCAAACTCTCAATCGTAGTCACAACCGAACAGTTCCCTAGAGCTGTTCTCTTGCATAAGATTCGTTATCGAGAAGTTCATCTTGTTGTCCGTCCACAAGATCGTGTTGTGTATCATCAAGGTTGTTTATTACTCCATACTTGACAAAGTACGACTCAATCATCTCTTCAGGATATTATGTCGCAAAACACCAGCGATCCACGAAGCGATGATTTCTTCCGAGGGCTTCTTTTGGTGGCTATCGCTTCCATCTGCCATCCACCTCTTCCTAAACCCATCTTCAAACGGTTTATTTAAAGAAACATTAAGGGGCTGCAGAACTGAGGTCAATCCGCCAAGAATTACTGCTAAATTGGTGTTTTCTCTGCGAATGCTGCTTTCATGCTTTAAGCAGGCGCTTCGTCTCCCCAGTCCACCACGTGGAGCACGCCAAACTCTTCAATCCTTCGGCATCCATCCGGCCTTTCTCTTGGGTGGTGCTGATAACTCTGTGCTTGTTTTCAACTTTAGGCACTGTTTTCCTCTTGAAAATCACCATTGATCTTAATTTTGATCCTTCACCAGCACATGCCAACAAAACGGTTGCGTGATTTTTCTCATTTCCCGTCGTGACAATCTTCTTGGCAGCTTGTAAAATGTTGATCGTTTGGTTTGGTGGCATGTTGAAGATTAGTGCAGTGGCACTTTGTCCATATTTTCAATAACATGTAGTATTGAATGATCTTCAGCGAAATTAACAATGCGTAATTTATCAGACCAGCAGTGTAAACTCCGGTGACTTTTGTTGCCATTTTGATGTTCCAATTAATTGCTCAAAAGTGAAGGCTACACTGTATGTTGATCAGTTGTTCATTTGAACAGGAAGGTTAATTTATTAGTGGATCTAAATTTTTAACTCTTTAAGCCTTTTACTTTTCAATCAAAAACCAATGTGCCTTTGTTTATATGCTAATGAGGGACGCGCGTCAAAAACAAAGGATTCCATGTATCATTGCATCTCAATTTTCGGAGCTGTTTTAGCAGGAAAAAAGT
>OX421452.1:7331763-7349263 GCA_949126865.1 Montipora capitata | reverse complement strand
CCCTCTGTGCCTTTTGGCTTGTTCATCCTAAAGTTAAAGAATTGTGTCAAATGTTATATTAATTGTTGTTCCAGATATTCATTACATGCCTTGTTCAGGATTGACAGGTGCCAATCTTCGTGAAAGATTAAATATAAAAGATTGCACGTGGTATAGGTGAGTAAATCAACAGAGTTCTGCCAGAATATTAAGCTGCCTAGCTACTATACTTTCAACTCCTTGAAAACTTCTAACCCTTCCAGGAAGTACAGTAAGATGTGATTTTGCTCCGCTGTTTATATTTCTTCTGTTGTGGTATCTGTGATAATTTGTGCAATAAAAAGGCTCCTTATGGCATTGTGTCCATAACATGTCATAAAATGCTATCTGTCGTTCTTTTTTTTTTAAATTCCCAGTCCCTTTTTCTCTCGCTAGAAACATCTTTTAGGGCTTTCGTCTCTGTGACGAGTGTGTAGCTGTTTATTGATCATCTTGGATAATTAATCAGTTGTGCTTGAAAGAATGCGAACCAAAGCAGTGCACGGAGGGACCTCTTTTATTGTGCATCTTTGTCTTTAACGAAGCCGGTCTTGCATAATTTATGCAGGACATGACAGAATATAGGTTCTTTTCTTCCTTCACAGCGGCAAGTCTTTCTTGGAATACATAGATGAACTCCCATCACTTACACGGGCCATTGATGGGCCTCTCAGGATACCATTGTCCGAAAGATACAAGGTACAGTTTAGTGCATGTTTAGTGCATGTTTAGGTCTTGTTTGAAATCAAGGGTAAAGGGTGTCTAAGTCAGCCTCACAAAGACAGAATCGTGTAGAAATGTAAAGCTTAGATTTCTGTGTTTCTTTGATAGGAGTTCTGTTACTGTACATATAGAATGTCTTTTCCATCAAAAACCCAAAATAGTGATTTGGTCTGCTTAATTATGGGTGCTTTCCTTTTGTCTGAACTGGCCAGCCAGACCCATAGTTTTCAAAGAAAATACAACAATTTGAAGGAACACTTGCACGATAATACCTTGCATTCTTCTGGAGGAGTACAGTATATGTCATGCTTGAAGTGTGATAATTTGAAGGTGTTGTACAGTTAGTCCTTCCAAATTCCTGGTCTGACCCATCAGTTCTGTCAAATGGAAGATGTCCTATTCTTACAGGTACATGTGTGTTAACAATGTTGACGATGTGATATATTACGATGAGGTACATGAATGAGGTTACAAAAGTCAAAGATGGACTCCTGGGGGTTCCCCATTGAGACAAAATCGTCTGGTGTTAGGCAGAGTAAAACACTAAGTATGTCTCAGTGGTTCGGGGTGAAAGGGTTCATGTATTAAACTCTTACATATGTGTATTGTCGTAAAGATGTGAACGAAAAATAAACAAGAATATCTTTTTTCCTGACAAAAGTCGTTGAATTTGTTTTTCTAGTTTTGGAATGGCAGTGGCAGTGGCAAAAATGATGTCTACGTGACACAACGTCTTTAATGCCCTCCCCTGACCAATAATATTTCTTTGACTACCCCTTTCTATTGACTATGTGATCTGCATAAGTTTCTGTTTTCTACCTTGGCTTTTCCTAGTTTCACATTTTTCATCAACGGCTAAATTGGTTTTTGGCTCCTATCATTGAATTTGGAAAGTATACTCTTGAGTTTCTTACAATGGGAACGAAAGGTGCTTAAGGTTGACCTTTCTAGAGAAAAAAAAACATTGTGGACTGCCAGCTGTAATTTAAGCCATTTTCATGAATATTTTATTTCATAGGATATGGGAACTGTGGTACTTGGGAAAGTAGAATCTGGAAGAATCAGTAAAGGAGATTCGCTCATGTTGATGCCAAACAAGGTACTCTGATAGCAATTTATCACTGGGGTCTTGCTTAAAGCGGTAGAGCATCTGTCTTTTGCCATCAAGTTAAATCTTGGGTAGGAACATTTTCTTCCCTGGAGAATGCTATCTGTGTAGTCATCACAAGGATGACATCTCTTGATTTGCTTCAAACGCGGAAGTCAACGAACCGTGGACTCTTGTCTGTTTGCCCAGTCTCAGATTTGAAACAATAATAGTTGCCACCAGTTAGGAAAATGGGTCTTTGCAACAACTGCACACATTCAGAGTTCTAGGAGTATGAGAATGGGACAGAAAAGGGGGAAGAAATGTTAGAGAGGTCTAGACATTGTAATCAAAGTTAAATTATGGCAGATTTTGAAACCAAAGCACCTTCTCAAAATATTGATTTTTTAGAGTTGTTATAATAGCGGTATTTATGGTTACAGGTTCCAGTCGAGGTTCTAGGAATTGTATTTGATGAAGAAGAAAGATCTGGAGCAGTAGCTGGAGACAATGTTAAACTAAAATTGAGGGGGATTGAAGAAGAGGTAAAGAGCAGTTGAGTAATAGTCTAATGTAACAAGCCTTTAGTAATTTCAAGAGGCTTGTGTTTCAGAAGATCTTCATGAATGAATATTAATTTGTTGAATTTGTTGAAAATAGACTGATTGTTCATGTTTAGACATATAAAGAGAATCTTTGTGTTGTCTTCATAAAGTTAGAGCTTTCCATTATGCTGCAATTCAGGATATAAGTAAAAAAATAGCATTCTCCCAGTTCCCAAGAGTGACATCAAAATGACCAGTGCTACTATGAATTCCTAGACCTATAGAAAAGCAGCCTATCCTAATGAGAGATTAGGGGTCTAATGTCCCACTAGATGAAACTATTCAAATTTGCCTTGATAAGCTTATGCCCTCGCAAATCCACCTAGATTACCCCGATTGGTCCTAAAGAATTTACTCTTGTTTGCAACTAAGAAGAGTCATTTTGTTTTTGATGGTCAATACTATGATCAGATTGATGGTGTCGCAATGGGCTCTCCACTTGGTCCACATTTTCGTGTGTGATAGGGAAATGTTGATGAAATGCCATTACAACAAAATGTAATGAGCTGTTGTCATTCCTTGCAGGACGTCTCTCCTGGTTTTGTACTTTGTACACCTGAAAACCTATGCCACACGGTTAAAACATTTGAAGCACAGGTAACTACAGTTGGAAGTGGAACAGTGATTCTCGCACTTATCTCGACAATTTGGACACTTGAAATATTCAGGCAGCCTCAACAGGATTCGAACCTATGACCTTGCGATGCCTGTGCATCGCTCAACCAACTGAGCTAGATGAAGTCACTCAGTTGGCAGCAGGTCAACTTACCGGGCTCAGGTGTCACCGTGAAAGAACTCGATGAAGTCAAATATATAAATTTGTTTGATGTGCAGGTTAACCCGCAATTCAAAGAAATACATGACAAGTACTGTATTTTATACTATCAAAGGACGGACATGCCATTTTAATTCTTAAGTGATAGGGCTAAATAAATTGGGCACGACGAACGAGAATTAATGGTCACTATTCTTCCATTTATTGTTTACTGCAAGGTCATCTGGAGCCCGCAAAAGAGCAACCAAATCAAGAAGTGGTGGGGCTATATTCCTTCCAGCCCTTTGACCTCTACTTGTCCTGCCTTTGTAATAGAGGTTGAATAAATGGCCAATGGTGTGCCCTTTTCTCACAGATCTGGGCAAACTAAAACAAACTGTCGTTGTCGTTGTCTTTGTGTAACAGGTGGTCATTCTTGAGCATAAATCCATTATCTGTGCTGGTTACAGAGCTGTTCTTCACATTCACAATGTGGTGGAAGAAGTTTCATTTGAGGTAAGATGATGTATTAATAATAAGAATGTTTAAACTAACCGAACCGAAATTTTTAAGCGAACCGAATAAAAAGGCTTGGTTACAAAGAGTGGAATCGACCGTTTACGAAACGGAAATTAGCGACGCCGAATCTGGAAGGAGTCGAGTGCTCTGACCACTGGGCCAACACTGTTCTAAAACCAGGGTTGTCATTCCAGAGAAAGCGTATTTTTCAAGATCGGAAAGGGGTTTGGGGAGGGTAGGTAGGGGTTAATTGAACTTGGTCAGACCAATTCTATTAGTAGGGAGTTTAAGAAACCACTACAGCGACGAAAACGTAATTTCAAACTATTAGTTTGAGCTGTTCTAAGTGTTACACGATGTTTCCATCTTGGCTGTGTTGTACAATTTAGGCGAAGTATGCTATAACCAGATTCGTACGTACGGATTTGAAGAAAAGAGAGAGGAAAGATTCAGTGTTGTTTGTTCACGTTGTCGTCAAAGCCTAAAAACTGGTCATTTTACGTTAGCCGTGTTTTGACGACAGCCGTTGTCTCGCTTAACATCTCTGAAAGTGCTTCGTTTGCAGACGTCGTTAAGCGACTTAAAAATGATACGGGTTTTCACGAATAAGATTAAATGAGGAGAGAGCACGTGACAGTACAATATTAAAAAAAATAAAAATAGCACTGCTGATGTATTTCCGATTCGAAGAACCGCAAGCGACTCCTCATTGGCCTGAAAGTAATTGCCAACTCGCTTAATCTACCTGGTTTGGTGGCTTGAATTTAATGAGAATCCTATTGAAATTTGCCGACTCGCCTTACTTTAAGCGAGTTGGGAAAGGCGCTGCTTTCACGGAATTTTCGGTTGTCACTCGCTAAGCGCCCTGAAAAACCGCTCGTGAAAATACGGCCGTTGTTTTTTTGACGAGTACGAGAGAGAAATGTACAAGAATGCGTGCCGTGCTTAACCTATAATAATAGGGAGCTTACGAAACGACGACGCTACAAAACAATAGGTTTAGTGAGCAAAAACAATGGCTCTGCACGTGCGTTTTACACATTCGTACATTTCTTTGCCGTCATCTCCTAAATGACGACGTGAAATGACCAAATCCAAGGTTCTGTGGAGGACGTTAGCACATGACGATGAATTTTCAGTTCTCTCTCTACGCTTCCAACTCACTCATACCAGTTTAATTCCTCGACAGTTACTACACATTTTTAACGCGGAACTACATGAAATAGTTTCGTAGTGATATGAATAACGCGAACTCGTATTTTTAAATGAAGTCCTCGTAGCCGTCGTCATCCTCGTTCCGTAAGCTCCCTAATATTAGGGAGCTTAAGCAAAGACAACGGCGACGGCAAGAGAACGTCACAAATTTGCATATTTAGTTGGCGAAAACAATAGGTTTGCACGCCCTGCACGTGCGTTTTTCACGTTTGTCCATTTCTTAGCCGTCGTCAGCAAAACAACAGGGAGCTTACGAAACGAGGACGACGACGGTTACGAGGACTTCATTTAAAAGTACAAGTTCGCGTTATTCATATCACTACGAAACTATTTCATGTCGTTTCGCGTTAACAATGTGTAGTAACTGTCGAGGAATTAAACTGGTATGAGTGGGTTGGAAGCGTAGAGAGAGAACTGAAAATTCATCGTCATGTGCTAACGTCCTCCACAGAACCTTGAATTTGGTCATTTCACGTCGTCATTTAGGATATAACGGCAAAGAAATGTAGCAAATGTAAAACGCACGTTCAGAGCCATTGTTTTCGCTCAGTAAACCTATTGTTTTGTAGCGTCGTCGTTGCCGTCGGCGTCGTCGTTTCGTAAGCTCCCTAACAACTTGAAATAGCCAAATTTGAGGTTTAGGAAGAACGTCAGCATTTCAGGATAAGTTTTCATTTTCTCCCCTAAATTAAGTGCCGTTCCGACCAGTGTACCACACCCTCGTCATATTTTAAAGGTTGAAATAGTCGCGAAGTGATTACAATAACGCGAATTTATATTTTGAGATGACGTCCTCGTTACCCGTTGTCATTTCTTAAACTCCCTAATAGGAATTTTAAGCAAGGACAACGGCATCGTTATCGAAATTGTCACTCCAAAGTATAACTATCACAAGTATTCCGCGATTATTCCATCTTGTTCATGTTGTACAATACCAGCGAACTATCCTGTAACTGATTGGTACGAAAGGCTTTAAAAATAAATAATCGTTCGTTGATGTATGCTCGTGTTGTCGTCAAAATACGGCAAAGAAATGCTCGGAAATTCGTTTTTCCTGTGCACCACGAGCATTTTTCCTTTTTAAACCAGTAATGTTCTTGCTTTATTCTTGCGTTGTCGCGACGTCCATGTAAATTCTTATGTTAAGCTCACTTTACTTCTTCTCTGGATTTATTGCAAGCTATGAAAATTTTGGGTCCACAAGTCCCGTTGTTTTTACAAAAAAGACGCCGGTATCAAAGCAATCATTTTGCAATTCAATCTGTTACAAGTGGCATTTTTGGGCGAAAAATGTTCGAGAGTTTTCAGATACCGATACGAACCTCTTCAAGTTTGGTTACAGCCTACATGTAGATAGCCAAATGACGCTCCCGTCTCCTCTTCAGAAGGTTGTCTGTTTGATTTGCTAGACCAGTGCAGTCTGCTCAGTTGGGTGAAGACGATAAACTGCATGTCCGTGTCTGAGAACTTCCTTGTGAAAGACAGTTTATGAGACCACGCTCTCTTGACAAAGAGTATGTCACGGAGTTCCTAGCATCTCTTTGATGTTAACTAGTTTAAATTGCATTTAACCACATTATAATGTTAATTCCTTTCGCTTCGCAAAAGGAAGACGACTAAAGAGAGGAGTTCCGGCTTTCGAGCAGTTTTTTCAAAACAGATATCAACCCACCCGCCATCCTTTCTTTCATTAATCAAGTCAGCGACAATTACGACCAATTATTTAAGAGCTGCGATGGGGTTGAATGTCTGGCTCGCAGAAAACGTCTTCCATCTCCAAGGGTTATAGTCTACTTTGTGGCTAACCGACCTCAGTGGGTCCCTGGTTTTCTCTCCTCTTCTTCTCTAATATTATTCTGATTTGGACTTGTCTCTCGTAGGTATTAATCGATTTAATTGACAAGAAAACAGGAAATAGGATGAGGCAAAGACCGAGGTTTATTAAACAAGACCAAGTGGCAATTGCTAAGTTAGAAACCACTGGTGTTGTCTGTATAGAGAAATTTTCCGACTTTCCACAAATGGGAAGGTTTACTCTCAGAGACGAAGGTAAGATATTCTTCACTTCCATAAACAATGAGAATATATGAATTAGTAGAATTGACTTTGAGAGAGTAAGGTTTAGTGCCTATCCTTAGCTTGCTCCTGACGTCACTGGTGACCACGTTGGTGTACTGAGCAATAGCGAAATTGTCTTGGGAATTTGGCTTTATTATTATGCAAAACGCGAGCGATGTTTTGCTTTTGTTTTTTACACCAACATGGCTGTCGAATCACATGAGTGCAAACTAAAAATTAGTTAAGGGAGAGGGTGTCTCTTAACTTCAGAAAGACAATGGTTGCTAAGGAAGATTTTTAGTCAACAGCCCCACAAAAAGGTTGCTTGGATGGTTCTTTTGAAGTAAGTCTGGTATCATTTCAATCAGAAGGCGCATGCGCAACTAGTCCCGGTCCTCTGCAGTGCGTTTCAGCGAAAAACATGAAAAAAAAAAAAACTCAAGAAACTAAAGGAAGCCGTGGTTTTTTTCAACGGATGGGAACTGTCCCCTCATTTTTCGTAAACTGTAGCATGGAATTTCTATTTGGACAAAAATGATATTTTGATAAGTGTATTAAAGGAGGGCTTTATGACGTTTTGGAGAAATACATACTTTTTTAATAAATCCATGCTACAGATTTTGTGTTACAATGTTCTCATGTTGTTGCATTAAAAAATTGTGAAAAACGTAGTTACCTCGCTGAGTTTCTAGGTATTTTCTGTTTGGATCACGTGATTTACCAAATATGGTAGTGAGTCGAACCAGACAAAGAAATGTGAAATAGAGCACACTTGGCAAAAAAGCATAACTGTAGAGTTTGAGGGACTCGAGAAATGAATAAATGCAGGGCCCATAGCAACGGTTGGTGGTTAAGAGCCACCCCCTTTACCCACTGAATTTATCAGAGACCTCACATGGAAAGAGGCAAACTTTGTGTAAGGCAGGAATCAAAGCCATGGCGTCCGGATTAGTATAATAGTTTATTGAAACACATTTTTGCATTTAAATTACTCGGTCGACGGAGCTGCGAGTTCAGAGAGAGTCCGGGTTTTGTTTTTGTTGACCCATTTCCATGTCTAGCCGTGTCTAGAGCTAACGCTGAGATGAATTCAACTGGTTAATAAGCACTATTACCTTCGCTCTCATAGTTCTATCATAATTCTGTCGACAGACATAGTGCCACGTTGCAAACGTAGCTCTATTTAAATTGGCATCTGTGTAAACCAAGAAAACGAGTTTGTAACGAGATTGTTTAATAATTTATGCGCAAAGTGTGGTGCAAAAAAACTGATACTTGTACTCTTAATCTTTACAATGTAAAAAAGGGCTGAAGTAGTCCTGCCGCATGCCTTCAATAGCCATAGGTCACTGCATCAATTATACAAATGATGCCTTTTAAGAATAAACGAACTTAGTCATTTTCAACCGACAGGCATGGCGTGCCGTTGAAACAATTTTCATTTATGAAAATCCGGCCAAAGCTGAAATTCATCCAATCAGATCGATGCAATAAGCAATTCCGTAACAAAAGTAAACGGTCCAAAAGCCTGGCGGTTGAAGGTGATAGTTACCCAGTTACCCAGTAGCGAAGTGTAACCAATTTGTTACCTCCGTAATAGGGTTCCGTTATCGCTCCATGTAACATAAACTTAGGAAATGTCAGATGAACAGAGCGGTTTAGTGCCGTTCAGCCACTTACAGCTCGAAACAAAATTGGTGCAGTCAGCGCAAGGCGCAAGAAATGGTTTTGTGCTTTCCTCTTATTGGTTGACTGAGATTGAGGCTCAAGATTTCTGAGCCAATCACTTGGCATTTTGTCGCAAAAGTAAAGCAAACGAAAAAGTATTTGATTAGGATTGTAAGTGCTGCCGTATATAGTTTGTAAGAAAATCCTTATGTTTTTTTTTTTGTCTTCTCTCATGTCAGGCAAAACCATCGCCATTGGCAAAGTTTTAAAGCTAATCGGCTAAATGAAGTAATCCTCAGCCACAGACTGTTTTAAAACCAACTCGGTTAATTGAAAAGTTATCATATACGGCTCGCAAGAATCGTGGCGCCATCTTATGGAGTAACAAGTCATCCGGGATCAGATATATGTATGGAGTATTACACATTGATCGATGTAGACGCAGTAACAAACGATGGATGGACATCACAGATTAAATGTTTCTTTTTTTAAAAGCTACGCCTGTTTCAGATGATATGGTCACAAGCAATACAGCAACGATTGTTGAAGTTGTACAAAATCTACTGCTAAACACAGCCAGGAGTGTTTTAAGCAAAACTATGAAAAGCACTCTGAACATGCTTGGTAATAAACCGTTCTTTGTCATGAGCGGTTTCTCAGTTTGAATAGGAAGAGAATGACGTAATAGTCAATCTGCTTTTAATAATAGTAATTTATAATAATAATCGAAATAGTCGTTTACGTTTCTATGAATCAGCAGGTGCGAAAAGATGCTTTCTTGGCGCACAGTTCGCAATCTAGTTCTTTTTCGCTCAATGATCACCCCAAAGCGAAGCGAAGAAGACGGGCCTGGGCCAAGTTTTAATGGTTAACCGGGAGCGCTTTTCATTTGAGAGGAAATTTTGGGCGGAATTTTCTGCCAAATGGAGTGGCGCAAAGAGTATTCGTCAGACAAAGCGATGATAATTTCTCGCTGAATGAAACAATACTGTATCCATAGGAAACGGCTGTTGTATCATGAAGTAATGTGGTGTTCGAGAAGCGTTCCCTTCTGGACGAGTTCGTTATAAATCGAAATCTATCAAAACTTTGAGCTTTCCGAAAAAAATTACCATGCATAAAATGAAGACGTTTTTCCTCCATTTAAACCTTGGTTCTTTCTGTAGGGAGTTTTGAAAAGGTGATTAATGGCTTTTGTTAAGAGTTGAAAGCAAGGCAACTCAGGCTGAAAGCGTTGTTGAGTAATAGACGGAAACCGGAAGTTTTTCCCTGGCTATTTGCCCAGACGCTGCCACAGTGGATGGCTAAGTGTTTTTACTTAAATTCAAAGATGACTTTTAAACACGAAGACGCACTATAAAAGGGGTTGCTTCACGCTCTGCTTTTGTTTGAATTCATTCCAGCACGACTGATTAATTATTCAAAATGGTGATCAACAAACAGCAGCAGTAGAACTTTTATTTTCACACGATGTTTCAAGCTGAAGAGCTTGTGGGGTCGTGGACAAGTGAAATCAAGTCAATTAATACATATCAAATCATATTGGTTTTTGAGGAGAGGGGAAAACCGGAGTACCTGGAGAAAAACCTCTTTGAGCAGAGTAGAGAACCAACAAACTCAACCCACATATGACGCTGGATCTGGGAATCGAACCAGCCTGGGGCCCGTTTCTCGAAAGTCCCGAAACTTTACGGGTGTCACAATTCCCTTCGTATCTCAAGAACGGAGAGGATTTAAGTCGTCAAATCTTACGGACATGTTTCTTTTAGTTAGCTTGAAAATATATTCAAAGATCGGCTTTTCAAAACAAGCGGTTGGCAGTTTTACAAATGGCTTTTTGGCCCCGAAACGTTTTCGGGACTTTCGAGAAACGGGCCCCAGGGTACCGTTTCTCGAAAGTCCCGAAACTTTACGTGCCATTTTCGGGTGTCACAATTCCCTTTGTATCTCAAGAATGGAGATGATTTAAGTCGTCAAACTTCACAGACGAGTTTCTTTTAGTTAGCTTGAAAACAGGTGAAAAGATCGGCTTTCCAAAACAAACGGTTGGCAGTTTCACAAATGGCTTTTCAAGCCCGAAAAGTTTTCGGGACTTTCGAGAAACGGGCCCAGGTCGGACACCAGGGCCACATTTGTGGGAAGCGCTTGCTCTCACCACTGCGTCATCTCTGCTTTGGATTAAAAAACAGAAGAACGGCAGGTAACATTTGATTACATATTACGGACACTGCCATAACGGGCATCTTTTATGGTACAAATTATAACAGAGCTCGGTTGCGTCCACAGTTGTTTGACAAATCATTTCCACGTGCCACGCCTTTTATAGTGCGTCTTCGTGTTTAACGGAAGCCTTCCGGTTGCAGTGTATCTTTAACAGGGCTTGGCTCGACTTTCCATTTCTTGCAGCGAGACCGAACTTAATCTGTGATAGCGCGTTCGCAAAGAGAAGCTATGAGGAATTTTATTGCAAAATTTATGTATCACGTTACTGAATAGAAAAGTTGATTTACGAGGAGCGAAAGCGTATGTGTGTTACGACCTGCTAGTAAGTCGAATGGTCGTAATTTAATGTTGGCCTGGCTGTATATTTTCAATCTCTTATTTTTTCTTGAAATAAAGACAAATACTTACTGAGTGATCATGTATCGTTGAGGGCGAATCTGTGTGTGCTCAGAATTAAAAGGGAAATTCCCATCCATACCATCACCCAACGAAACACCATCATCTGTAGCCTATTTAGCCTACCTTAACCTGCGATAAGTGCTATCAGTTGTCTCGTTAACAAAGACTTCAAGATCTACCTCAAAATATAATTTTGCACTATCTAAGGTTTTCGGCATGAGTCCATCTCGATCACGTCGTACAATGTGGGCGAAGTTTCCTAAAAATAAATTGGTACGAGAGGTTTCAGAGTAAACCTGTAGTAAGAGAGGCTGTCTTTGTCGTCAGAACCTCAAATTTGGTGATTTCCCGTTGTTTTTGAGCAGAGTACAGAAAAGTGCTAAGATGCGTGCCGCACGTGCAGCACGTTCATTTTAACTTGTTTTGTTGCGTTTGCATCGACGACTGCGTCGTAGTTCTTGCCAAGGTGAGACTAGCCTGTTCCAGGCCCCAGATAGTAGGGAAAGAGAAAAGAATGCATGCGAAAAATGAGTGGGGGTTTGGGCCGAGGCTTCGACCCAAGCCTCCTCTCGCTTTTCCCACGCAGTTGTTTTCGTTTTCCCGACTACCTGGGAGCCTGGAATAGGCTAAGGTAATACACGAGCATCGTCAGGGGCAAGGATTCGTACAAATTCCGTTATTTTCTTACTTTCACTGCAGGACGTCATTTCCGCTTTTTGCCAGCTTCCATGATTACGAGTGGTTGTCAGAATCTAGATTTTGTACCGTGTTTTGTCTCCATAGTTCATTTAAGGAGGCTCTAAAGGGTTGACACTGTCGATCCTTTCAGTAGGGAAACGTTTTGTGATTTTGGTCTAAAAACTATTGTCTGGCAAATTGTCAAGGGTGAGTCCCCAACTGTTGTCATTGTAACGGTACAGAACTGCTTAAAGGCCCTGATTTTGTTACCTGTAATACTGAGATTGCTCAACGCATCTAACAAAAGTTATTTCCGGTTTTCGTGATTTTTGGCCACATTTGTATTTCCGGTTTGCTATTTTGATCAGCTTACCTGATGGCTTACGGGTGCGCGCTTAGCTGAAAACCCTTTCGAGCCTCTGTAAGGATGATATCCTTGTTTGTTATTCAAGGTCCTTTCATTTTGAGGCAGGAATCTTGGCACAGTGATCCCTTGAGCCATGGACAGCAACCGGAAATATGATCTTCAGACGATACTTTCAATCTACGTTCTAATCATATTATGCAATACCTCAATAAACGTGGCTGCAATCTCTCTTTCCTCAAAAGAAGAAATACAACGCTATACAACGCGATACAGCTCCGATTGAGGCCCCCCTGTGGAAAAAGATATATATTAAGCCTAGCCTCAATTCCACTTACAGATCGAGTCGTGTCCCATTTGTTGTCACCTGTAACCCTGCCCCTTCGTTCTTTCCCATCTATCATAAAAAAGCACTTTCACATTCTCCCTTCTTCCAAACGATGTACCAAAATATTCACATTACCACCCCTTATTGCTTTCAGACGTTCTAACAACCTCGGCGACATACTTGTCAAATCCACATTACTTACCAACCCACAAACGCAGAACTAACTGTCTCACATGCAATTACATATCTGACGGACGAACTGACTACACGTTTTCAGATACTAAAGAGACAAGACAAATTCCACACTGCATTGACTGTAACTCCAAAAATCTTATTTACATGATACACTGTAGACGATACAACAAACATTACATAGGAGAGACAAAACGGAGACTTAAAAGACCGTTTCAACGAACTCAGACGTCCCGTTGACCAGCACCAGCACTAACCACTCACGACATGGAACTTATCCCATTGGAACTCATCCGCCGATCTCGTGACTCCATATGCAAAGCCCGTGAAGCGTTTCTAATACAAAGGGGCCAAACACGTGAACCCAAAGGTATAAACAAAAGAGAAGAACTGTAAATAATATTTATCTGAAACACTATATTTATCTATATACATACATTTATCTGTAATCTTATACCTAGTTTTCTTATGGCTTATATTTGAATTTCAAAAACTTGTAATGGTAAATCATTTAACCATAGCCCCAAGCTCACGGAGAATCGTTGTTGCGTTACATACATTTTATAAGGGTTTGTGTGGGGAATTTAGCGATCGTTATTTAGGGCATTAAAATAGAAATAAAAATAGATTAGAATTTCTTACCTTGCCTCCTTGTCTTATTTATGGTATGTTCTTAGCATTTCTGGCCGTTTCAGCGCGATTCTAGGGAGTTTTAGTTCTACCGTTGCTCTCTCATATATATAAATGTATAGATAAATCCATAGGCAGCCCAAGTTCGCGTCACTAGAGAGCGTGTAATACAGTAATTGATTACTTGTGGAAGATGACCTTTGAGTAAAAGCGGTGTTGCGTTACAGGCAGCCGTTGAGAATTTAAACGCGTTGTAAGACTTTGTATGGGAAATAAAATACCGAAGATTATGAAGCCTAAAAAACGCTCAATTTAACGTTCATTCAATAAAATGAATAAAAATGACTTACCTCTGGTGTATTTTTGTGCCTTTGGAGCTTATTTTACCGTTTCGGGAAGTCCGTGTTTTCAATGTTCTAAGACGAAGTCAAGGCTGCACACTACGATTCCGACCGTTGTCAGCTCAGAGGCGGTTTGCGACCCGAAAATCCATCCCTGCCGCGATTTTTTCACGCAAAGCTAAAGCCACATCATTTCCGAACATCGTCTTAGAACATTGAAAACACGGACTTCCCGAAACGGTAAAATAAGCTCCAAAAGGCACAAAAATACACCAGAGGTAAGTCATTTTTATTCATTTTATTGAATGAACGTTAAATTGAGCGTTTTTTAGGCTTCATAATCTTCGGTATTTTATTTCCCATACAAAGTCTCAGAAAGTCTTACAACGCGTTTAAATTCTCAACGGCTGCCTGTAACGCAACACCGCTTTTACTCAAAGGTCATCTTCCACTAGTAATCAATTATTACACGCTCCCTAGTGACGCGAACTTGGGCTGGCTATGATAAATCTAGAGAGAGAAAACAGCGAACCTGCTACAACCCACTGGAGTTGTGCTGAAATGGCCTAAGTACGCCGCAAAAACACTGATAAGGTATCAAGAAGACAAGGTAAGGCATTTTTGTTCGATTCTTGTTCTTTATTTTCGACTCCTAAACACGTTTGCAAATTCCCATACAAACCCTTATAATTTCAAGTGATCGTGATGCTCAAATTACAACGTTAGCTTAGGGTACCTGTGATTTTACCGGGGGTTTCCAAGGGTAAAGGGTAATGTTTTGAGAGGGTAACTATCATTTTGCAGTTTTTGCCCCATTCGTGGGATTTGGTCTGCTGTGCTCGCCTACATAGCGCACGCTTAATATTGTTTCCACAAAAATATTAATCATGAACACAACAATTTCTTGGACCATGCAATCGAGTTCTCCCCATTTCAACAGAGTGTAATAGGAATTAATGGCTGCGTCAAGCTCTTCGGCAAAACGGTTGGTTCAAAATATTGCCCTTTACCCTTTACCCTTGGAAAAGCACTGCCCTGATTTAATTCCCAGAAGAAGTCAGGCCGTGCCTGACGAAATATTGGTAAATCAAAAATATATATATTCTCGCAACCGTACAACCAACCTTGCAGTATTATTATTTTTTAAACCGGAAAAAAAGCTGTTTTCTCTTTTAATTTGTGTTAACGCAATCATATTTGCATTGAATAGCATCCTTTCTCCATTGCGCTGGCCCTGTGGGGCATTGTGGGTATTCTGCGACTCAATCAGTCATGCGCATGTCACTAGCGTGTTTTGTTATTGTTGATGATTTTTCCTAACTTGTTTCAGTTCGTAGAAATCTAGGAAAAAACTGGAGTGAAATCCTTCAGTTTTACACATGAATCTTGCTGCTTACGGCGGGGATCCAACGGGAAATTTACTGTGCGTCAATTTCAATCAGGACTGCAGGTAATTTAGGTGATGTGCTGCCCTCGAAATCTTTTTTGTACGTCTTTTTTAACATCCGTGTTTTGACCAGAGTTATCATTGTTGTACTTTCCATCTGTTTTTGAAAAGCTCTCTCGCAGTGGGATCGAAATCCGGTTATAAATTGTTCTCTTTAAACTCAGTGGAAAAGTTGGAAGAGATTTATGAATATGGTAAGTCATTTGCGGTGATGTTCCGAACGAAAGTATGCTAAAGCATAGCACGCTAGCTATGTCGTCATTTTTAATTTTCTTCTAACCTAAATGTACAATATTTGAATTTCTGATCTTCTTATATAGCTATCGAAAATCCTCGGAGCAATAGTTGGGATTGTTTTTGCTAAACTACTGAATGGGATTTGGAGTTAAATCTTAAGTGAATTAAGTCCCTCAGTCACGAATATTTTTTTGGTTAAGATTTAGCCAGTCAGCTGATTCTGGAGGCGTCTCTATTGTTCAACAAAGTTTGCATAACAGCATTTTGGCATAATCAATTTGTACTTTAAGATTACAGCTGCAATTTGACCGGTTCACCAAACGAGTCAGACTGTTGATGTTCGCAAGATTTTGTATTCAATATTAATACACCAGATCATAGTTAGAAGAATTCTCATTGCTTTTTTATCTTCAAGACAATTATTGTGATCGCAATTATAGACGGTATGAATAAAATAATGGTAGCCGATTCTAGGTCCGTTTGTATTTCGTAATTTTAATGATAATGAAGAGATTAATTTCAATTTGAAGTTATACCTTCGGCCTTCTTTCATAAGCATTAAATTCACAAGTCATTGTGGATATAATAATGTGATTCTCATTAGTATATATTTAAACCAGTCAGCTATTAAAGTGGGGTTTTATAGCCCCAAAAGGATCAGATTTGTCTGTACATTTTGACCTCTGATTTCAGACTGTAGCTGTTAAACAGGTTTTCCACAACAAGTCAGGTTAACATTTTCAAACACATCAATCATTGCTACTACGTTTGAAATTGGGCCATAGGATTTGGGGTCAAAATAGACTTGGTTTTGGCACCAAAATGTCAGGCCAATGTATTAGAGGGACAAATTGCGTCCTGTTAGCCAGTGTTGATACCAGATTAGGAATTCCACTTAGGGAGAAATTATATTTGGGCAATTCAAATCTCTTGAAAATTAATTGCTGCATATTTCCAACTGGTTGTCCAAATATAGGAGGGAATTTAAACCTCATCAATCATCCTAGGCATGTAGCTTTGTATGCTGAATGTAACAGTTGAGGTATATTCCATCAGTTTCAAATGATTGTCAAAGAAACTAAGTTTCACACTGATTGCTGCACTTCTCAATTCATTACCTAAAAAATGTTGTCGCCTTGTTCTCTATATTCAGAAGCAAAAGAAGAAAATTAATAGGAGTTGCTTTTGTTTGTTTGCATTACGAGTGGCTTGTTTATACAGGTTAATCACTTGGAAATGTTTGGCTGTTGGTGTTAAAGATTTTTGTATTTCTGTTGCAGGGGAAACGGAGGACATCTGTATTGTAGAGAGATTATTTTCTAGTAGCCTTGTAGCCATTGTCAGCTTATCTGCACCAAGAAAACTCAAAGTTTGTCATTTTAAGGTAAGGCAAAAAGAGTTCCAATCTTGTTTCTGTTCATATATATCAAAATACATGTTGGTTTGCAGTTGCAAAAAGTACAATAAAATTATATTTTTTGCAAACTTATGAAACAATTAATAAAAATAATACTTATTTTTGATCAACTACATGGATATGTTGCGATTCAAATTTTTCTTGGTTTAAAATTTTTCAAGGTAGTTCAATTTGGATTTTTCTTTGCAGGTTAATTTATTATCATATTCTGAAACAAAGAGAAATCAAAATTGAACTACAACAGTTTGAAAATTTTTGAACCAAATATAAAATTGAACTCTAACAGATTTATGTGTCATTCTATGATTTTCCTCTTTATTTGCAGAAAGGCACTGAAATATGCAATTACAGTTATCCAAACACAATCTTAGCTGTCAGACTAAACCGAGTGGTCAGTATACTATTCCTTAGGAATGTGCAGTCTAAGGAAATTCTTTTAGAATGAATATCATTACAGGAAATCTACTATGTACCATAATTATACCTTAGCTCTTTGTGAATTCTTTTTCATTAGATCAGATTGGGTTTTCAGCTCTGTTAAACAAAATAATGATGCAGAAATGAAAATTTTAATGCTTTTGTTTATAGTTGAAGTGC
>OX421452.1:7311763-7326763 GCA_949126865.1 Montipora capitata | reverse complement strand
TTTTTTCAATTCCAGATGGCCAGAAGCTTTACGAATTTCGACGGGGAGTGAAACGGTATTCCGAGAAAAAGATTTTTTTTTTCATTTAAAATGAAGTTACACTGGTGATGTTGGGAATTAACTCTGCCTTTCCGTTGGCTTTTTTTTTTTTTCTGGTAGGTGTGTCACGATTTTTTCGCTGGCCTTTAGTCATGATTCACTGTTCTTGTGTGCCTCGAGCAATACAGAAACTGTGCATATTTTCAAGCTTGAAGCGCCAAAAAAAGAGTAAGTCAAAGCGTACTCGCGGAAGTAAAGTAAGTAAAGTATCATTATTTACCCTCGGATTTTTTAGAGTAGCTAATATCTCCGAGCATTGAACAGTAAACACTCAATGACTGATCCCGAGGGTAACAGTTTCTTTTGTTTCCCAAGGCGCAGCCGAGGGAAACAAAATGAACTGTTTCCCGAGGGACCAGTCATTAAGTGATTTGTTTATATAGCACAAAAAGAAAAACGTGCAACGGCAACAGCAACGGTAGCCTGCGAACGCAGACGTATTTCCGGCGGTCGTTAATACGTCTGCGTTCGCAGGCTACAGCAACGGCGGCCGTCGGTCAACATTCGCGGGTAAAAATGCACTGTTACCCTCTGACGTCATACATTTTGCACAGTTGCTCGCTCAGAGACTTTGGCGGGAAACAGTTTTATTGTTAGATGTTATGTGAACTCGAAGTAACCAATGAGAGCACGCACTGCTGGGGAAAAAAACTCAGCTATATAACAAAACAACTTTAAGAACCCCAACGGGCCGGGGGCAAACCAGTTGGCTATTTACAAGTGCAGCCAGGAAATTGAACCAGGGGCTACCTCGAACAAATTCATCGAGTGGTCAGAAAGTGTACTGAACCCGGGATCCCCGGATCTCAAGGCAAGCGCCCTAACGACTGGACTGCACTGCCTCCTAAATGGAAACATTGCAAAAGCTAATGTTTCCCCGTTTGCGCGCCGATGAAATATTTGGGGAAAGAATGTTTCCTCGTTTGCGAAGGCCTCGTCAACGTAGTTTATTGAATGCATTCATCTGTTCTTTGAAGACTCATTCGCTGGCATAAGCAGGCTCGTTCGTATTCGTGCTTAAATGTCACGTCACTTTCCATGAAGGAATCTGTCTCAGTGCCTTTGTCGATGTGCGACTCTAGATCTTAGCCGAAGTTCTGAATAAAAACAGAGAACCTTTTTTCATACAGAACTCCTAGGGCTCTGTATAGCAAGTGATATTGTAAATGTACGTAATAGCATGAAGAAATCCGTGCGTTGCGAGCAAAAAGTAAGCGGTTAGTCAAAGCAGGATTGGAACTGGATGCATTTGCGTACAGACGAAGCTCTCTAATTACGAGAGCACGTCGCCTGCATGCATCACTTTAAAGGAGCAATTTTAAACACCTTAGGCGAGCGTGTGTATATTTTTGCAACCTTTTTGGTGCAGGGATGGCGCAGTGGTGAGAGCACTCGCCACCCAGGAAGGCTGGTGGCCCGAGTTCGATTCCAAGACTCGGCGTCATATGTGGGTTGAGTTTGGTGGTCTCTCTATTCTGCTCCGAGGAGAGGTTTTTCTCCGGGTACTCCGGTTTTTCCCTCTTCTCAAAAACCAACATATGAGTTGATTTGCGTTAGTTGTTAATTTCAGTTTACTGTGTGCTCCAGCGCTAGAATTACGAGACACTTAAATAAAGTTCCTTTCTTTCTTTCTTTCTTTTTTTCTTTCTTTCTTTGAACCTTTTTAAGTGGACCTCGTTTGTTTTACTTGCAGACCTACAGATGAAGCCGGTGGATTCATGGGCTATTTTGGCAAAGCACTTTCTCCTACAAGTTATCTTCCTGTTCATGTGAGTTTGGCACAGAAGAGGTTTGCAACTATGTTTTGAACATCACTTTGGATTTTGCCATGGTTAACTGGGTTGATCTTGGGTGTAATATTTTTCTTGTAGGTGGCCGAAGTTTTCAACCAGGAAAGAGCTTTCGCCAGTGTTAGATTACCACAAGCAGGTACTTAATCAACGCATTGAAAACCAGAGAAACACGTAAGGACACTTCAGTGAGCTTAAACGAGGCGTTGCCGTCCCAGCAATGGGAACAGAAACCGAAAATCTGGTGATTCGCATGATGAAACGTTTCTGCCGTCCTTTAGAGAATTTTGTTTTAAATCCTCTTGCGTGACGTTATCGAAGCATAGCACGGTTAGAAAGAAAGGTCAACTTCCAGCTGTTATTTTTTAAAGGTTGTCGTGGTGGTTCTGAGGCTAATAAATAGCGAAGATATCGGCTACGGCAACGTCAACGCCACAAAACAAGAATATCCTTGGTTAAAAGAGGAAGAATAATTTTGCGGCACGCATTTCAGCAAAGACTTCACTGTTTTAACTCAGAAACCGCCCGTACCAAGTTATTTTTAGTACACGCCCCCCACATTTTGAGACATGTTCGAGATGGAATAATCGCGGAAGACTTACGAAACTGCAAACTGTGGCTCAAACCAGTTTCAAGAATTTCGAGGGAATGTCTCATTGGAAGGATTAACTCTACAACACACATACACGTTCACAATTGGAAAATGTTAAGGTGGCTCTGGAGCCGCTCCAGAGAATTTTTTTAACTTTGCGGAGAGTTTTAGCGTAGACTGCTAATCGCTTTCTAGCAATATATAAAAAAATCGGGGTCACCCAATTCGTTTTTCAGGTATAAGCGTTTAAAGACAAACGATAGGGTGTTTTTAGATGGCTCTTTCGTTGCCATGGTAACCTACATTACATATGTAGATTCATACCTTCCAAAGAATACATTTTGTTGAAACTGGTTGGAGCCTCCTTAATTCCTTGCTGTGAAGCAAGATGTTCAAGACGTTTCCTTTCCTTTTCTCTCCTTCACAGGCTTAAGAAACGTCTGTGCGATATCAATGTAAGTATTTTTTTTATGTGCAAAGGTGTTGTTGTTGTTGTTTTTGTTTATCCCAACACATTATTTAGTTGCTGTGTTTTTTTTACGCCAACGACTTTCCGCTCTCGTCCCACAGGATTGGAAAGCTCCCTCGACTGTTAGTTTCAAGTGCAGATGGTTATCTATACATTTACAACATTGACCCCGAGGAGGGAGGAGATTGTACGCTTCTGAAACAGCACAGGTGAGATCAAATGTATCCATGAACTCGTTGATGGACAACCTTTTCGTATCATGCATCGCTTTGCCAGAAGCTCCTAAAATCTTCTATGTCGAAAAAATTGCTCAAATAAAATTATTGAAAATAAAATGAACAAATACCCAGCAACAGACTCTCCAAACATTAAAATAGAGTGCCTGTAACTCTAAACACAGCATTTTAAAAAAATACTTTAAAAGGCGTATGATAGAAGTTTCAACTGACAGTCGAAACTACAAATGTTTTCGACTTGCTTTAGTCTGACGCTTCTCGTACTCAGCCAAACAGTGTAAAAAGTTTTTTCCCGCGCTTAGCAACGGCTGCACGCATTCCCTTTGCGTTACGATTGGCTAATTTCATTACAAGTGTGTGTGTCTGTTGTGATTGACCAGAGTTATTTATTTGTTTAGCGATCCCCAAATAACACCCCCCTCGATAACAAAATGTTGCTCTGAGACACAAACACGCGGCTGCTTTCCAGTTCATTGCTGAAGATTGGTGACCTTGTGCCTGCTCTGCCGTCTCGAATCCGCTCTCTGGGCAAGATGGGACTCTGCCAGCATCTTGCCCTGCCTTGTCTGTTGCCTCCAAGCTCCACAGTCGGCTGTCTTGGTGTACCAGGCCTTATCAAACCCACAGATCTTCAGGTTCTCATTGGCACGCTCTTCAAGTGTTTCCTAGGTCTTCCTCTGGACCCGCTCCGTTTGTTCAGCACGCTGGACAATACTCTTGTTCAACAACTGAGTTGTTTTGCTATCCTGTGATCGTGCATTCGACATACGTGTAGCGTAGGCAGCTGCCTCGGACCTTTGTCTCCACTTTGGTGCACTTGGCACGCTTGAAAACTTCGTTGTTTGTGATGTGGAGGGCTCCCGTCGAAAGGAACGTCGGTGGAAAGTTTACACCCTGTGCAGATGTTTGCTAATATTGGCCCGAAAAGAGCATTCAATTTCGCCTAAATTGAAATCGCGTTTATTTTGGTAATCTTGTTTGAGAACGCGCATTGGCTATGACGGTCGATTTTTTTCGTAGTTCGGCTGCCTGCTCATAACCAAAAGCGCGCAAGTCTCAGAATTGTGCGTCATTACTTACATTGCTCATCTTAAATTGCACCTAAACCGAAATATATATTTTTTCCTAATATAAATCTCCCCATCCAAAGCAAACATATGTCAGCATCGTTACGCACAATCTCGCTTTTTCTTTGCCGTGCAAGCCACGTAAATTACGCAGAACTATCAGTAAATTGGACCCACGACCGCGATGTGAGAGGCATGGGTCTATTCTCGATTTTACGTCACAAACTGCTTTGCATTCCTGTTTTCAAAGAAAGTTTGCGTTGCAAAGCAGTTTGTGACGTTAATTCGAGAATAGACCCATGCCTCTCACATCACGGTCGTGGGCCCAAATTACTGCTGGTTTTGATAAGTTTGCGCTACCTGCCCGTCAGATAAAAACCGTAATTTAGAGGCAAGAATCGTCAAACATGTTTGCTTTCCGTGGAGAGATCAATATTGTAGACTAAAAATATTTGCGTTTAGGTGCACTTTAAAGTTCTCGTTCCAGGTCAGAGATTTTGGTACAACAAGGAAGCAAGAGCTTTCTCTCCTTGGCAAAATTTTCGAATCTTTCGTTACAGAAAATCGTTTGAAATACACTTTAATGGTTCATAGTCATTAGGAAAGACAACCTCTGTCTCCTTCATTGGAAATTTAAAGTTATACCTTCGTGTCACCTTGTCACGTTAATTTCAAATGCGATGTACGTGTGTCACACGAGCCTTGATTTCTGTTTGTTGTTATTATTGTTGTTTTAGGTTAATTGGTCAAGGCGAGGGACTAGATAAACCTTTGGTGAGTGTAAGTGGCTGATCGAACGTTTCTTAACATGTAATCACCAAGTTATGAGTTGTGGCTATCTTTTATTTCACTGTCCTGAACAACACTGCATATTTTCTCACCTTATCGCGCCCTTCGTTGATTTAAGGACTCTCAAGTTTAAATTCCGATCCTTTTTGTGCGGGTTGTCGTTTTAAAGTTTCGCCAACTGTAAAAATCGAAACCGTTTATTTGAAGCCCTTTTGCTTGGCCTAGTCAAATTTTGCTTGGGCACACCCTAGATGCCTAGGCTTGGAATTCTCCATCGTTCTGTTTATCTCCAACTTTCAGGATGAAGAAAGCGCGGCCACGGATCCCAGCCCCTGTCCGTCTAACAAAGAAGATGATTCAGAAGAAACGCGAGCCCAGGCACCCTCGCAAACCAGTCAGAACTCTCCGCCCACAGGGGATGTAGGGGCGGGTGATTTTTCCCAAACTGCCGCAGCCTTCAGTGACCCGCAGGGAAATGGAAACTTGAGACTGGATGACGAATCGGAGTATCCACCGCTGACCGTTCACAATGACTGACTCAGAAGAGAGAACAAGGAATTGTTGTTTCCAACGAATTGTGGCCCAGCCCTAGTTGAATCAAACCGACTTATGCCGGGGACTGAGCATTTGTAATGCCATTATCCGAAAGTTTTAAATAGTCACCTGCAATCTGTTGTTTTGTTGTACGTGCCAAAGATCAAGGAGCACATATTTCGATATGGCTTTACATGCATTAACTTCGAAGTCATTGATATTTTTTCTGGAGTGATTCAGGCTTTAATCGTGAATTGCAGGGTGAGCAAAAGCTGTTAACGGTTATACGAAAGAACATTTTGTAGATTGTTCCCAAGTTTCCCCATCCCAACTCTTTTTCTCAAGAAAAGAAAAATGAACATTTTTACTTTTACTCGTTCTAGTGCGTGAGTGTTCGTATACCTGGGAAGGGTTGCAAAGAATGTAGTTTTACGTGTAACTTAATATGACGTTGACAAAAGAAAAACTTTATCGAGCCAAATATTGAAAATTATTAAATAAAAGTACATCATATTATATTTATGTAAATCCCTTGTCTCTTCTTTTAAAACGTACAGGTCCTTATTTATGTTGGTGATCTTTCAATATGCCTTTGTCGATATATTAAAATTCAGCTTGAAAGAGAGGTTTAGAGGACAAAGACAAGAGAAGTGGATGATCTGCAAGTATTTTTCACATTCTTTCCAACGTGTTTCTATTATTTTTGTCCTCACTCCCTCACTATCAAGCTGAATATTTGATATTTCGAAAATGGCCTTTTGCAAGATTAAGGTTCATTGCAATTAGATCCACTTGTCTCCAGATCTTTTCTCTTCGCGAGAGATTGTCAGCAACCTTATGTTACCGTACAAAAAACACAACTGGGACGGTTAGAATTTCGAAATTTTCGAATTCGAATTTCACAAACTTGAATCTTTGATGAAACGGCGAATCGAATTTCGAAAAATTGACCTTCGAAAATAGGCCTTTAAATTATTTTGAATTTCAGGTCTCTGTGTTTGTTTAATTAACTGTGCTATTCCTTCGTTTGTAGGAGACGTGCGCCTATTGCATGCAACGAAATAAATCGAGAAAAAGATGTAAATTGTTTGATGTCCTAACAATGAACAAAAATCTTTGATGTCATAATATAAGGTGTTTTAGTGAACTCTTTTCCTTCTGTTTTTTTTCTTTTGTCCTTCTTCTTTGGTTTCAAGTACAAAATTGGCCACTGATGCCACCTACAATCCGGGTCAAAAGACTTCGAGACACTTGTCAAATTTTGGGCGAAAAGTAGAGCATTTACTTACTGTACATGCCTCCATCGTTATATGAACAACGCATGTTCTTCTTTCGCTGCCTTTTTCGCACCCCCCTTCCCCCTAGACAATGTTGAATCATGCCAGCGATCGATGAACGGATCTTGATTTTGGAGACTGTGAAAAATCAACATCGTAATGGGGGAGGGGGGAAAGCGGGAATTGCCCCAACAGTTTTGACAAGGATTGTAGCTGTTAAATTTCTTGTTTTAAAAGAAAATTATGTATTCCTTCAATTGGGAAAATTTCTCTTCAATTCTCATTCATTAATTGATTTGAGTTTTCAGTTTCCGAGCCCTTTCCTGTTGGTCTGAAGACATTTCATATAGTAATGACGACATATCTTTTAAGGAGTGTTTTATCGGGCCGTAGAACATGGTCACACCCACTCAGCCAATCAGTGCCCAGTATCAGTGGCGGATACAGACCTTGAGCTAAGGAAGGGGCCCGGTTTTTTTGAGTGTGTGAACCCCAAAAAAATTTTAGCCTTAATTTTTACCAGAATATATACTTAAGTATTTTTTTGGCCAAAATAAGGAGGGGGGGGGGGGGGGGGGCGGGCCCGGGCCCGGGCCCGGGCCCCTCCCCTAGATCCGCCACTGAGTATTTGTGTGCTCTTCATCCCATAAACTGTCTTAAATTATGTAAAAAGGCGGGCACTTTGAACTACAGGGAAATTGTGGAGTAAAATAAGTACTCATTAATAAGCTCCATATAGAACATACTAATGATTTCTTTTGCTTTCCTCTGTCTAAAATCCTAATTAATATGCTCTATATACAGCATACTAATGAGAAATAGAGCATTCTCTTGAGTATATAGAGCATACTAATGAATTACAGGCTGCTAATTTAAACAAAAACAATTTGCAGTTATCAATGACCGTGAATTTTATTTGAAGTTTTCGCTTTACATAAAGTAAGCAAGAGATGTCTACGCTCTCAAAAGCAAGTAACTCTCGAGTGGCAAGGGATTCAAGTTCCTCGAGCTCTGTACACTGGCTCTATGCCCGAGTGGCACTTCTATCTAAAGCGAGAGGCTCTATCATTCCCTGGGACTCGAGCGTTCATTGTCTAACCCTTAATTTAATAAACCACACCGGGCGAAGCCTTTTGTGGTTTTAGATCCGATAAAAGACGACCCGTGAATTTATTGAACAGCTTCAAAGAGTGTGACCCTCTGGACTCCGAACAAAGGTTCAAATTGTGAGAGACAAGAAAAATAAGCTATGCCTTATTCTGAGGACTGTTTATCACGTGACGTGGCATAAGGTGTTTCGTACATGAATTATAAATGACAAGTTTTTTAAAAATGATTTCAGCAGTAAAATCTAGCGGATGGAGTTACCAAAGTTCCAACAGCTGGGACCCGATATCTAAATTGAAGATGGAAGAAAACGAATAATGAATTCGTTTAATTTCTTTTATACAATGGTGTTAACGAAATAGATGATAAAAGTTTGAACTTCATTTTCAGGTGATCGGGGTAAAAAATAAAAATCGGTTCATTTTTGCTTCCGTGTTCTCGTGTTGTCGAAATCGAGTTGGCACTCAAAGTACAAATATGTCACCTCTGTGAAACTTGTCAAAACGTCTTATTTTATTGTAAAACAGTAGTTGACTCAGCCCTTTGCAGTCACGGAACCACTGAAATCCAGCAAACATTTCATGTGAGATCATCTCGCGAATTTACAGGTGCCAGGAAAAAGGGGCCAATTAGACAACGAATATTTGTAAACATCCTCCACCTTTCCACGGGATACTTCATGCGGCAAGCTGAGAAATTTAAAGAAACGTTTGTTTTCAAGAGATTGACTATCATCGCGTTTGATGTTTGAATCATTTTGATATTGAAGAGAAAACGGTCCCCACGATCACGGAGATTCGAGATTGTTGACGTCTGAAGAAGCAAATTGTGGCAGTAGTTATTTTCTTGTCCGGCAAAAAACTCTTTTCAGTGGGCAGAATTTGTTCCAAACTGCAGATCCCTTGCGTGACGATCGCGAGCGAGCTCTAGGATGCAAAAGCAAGTCTTTGTGACGAAAGAATACATTGTCACTTCGATGGACTCGAAACAAAGCTCTATTGCTAAGACAAGACAGGGAACTCTGGAGCCAACAGATTTGATAACCAAAGTTGTAATCGTGGAAGAGGGTCCAGGAGTACGTGGCATGCTGACAGCAAGCGAGCTTGCCGAAATATTGGACATGTACGTTGGAGGGGACACAAACAGAATAAAAACTGCTCAGCTGCAATAAATCAAAGGAAAAGGAACTTA
Organism: Montipora capitata; assembly: GCA_949126865.1. Lineage (NCBI taxonomy): Eukaryota > Metazoa > Cnidaria > Anthozoa > Scleractinia > Acroporidae > Montipora > Montipora capitata. The sequence continues at coordinate 7,317,612 of OX421452.1, read as the reverse complement.
GTTCGATCTGCATTGCTTTTATATTGTTTCTTATTGAATGGCGTAGAATTGGATTGGCCGATTCTGACGCCTATGGATATGCCCTGTGGTACACTTTAATAAATTCCGGGTACAAAAATTGAAGTCATCCGAAAGGACACTCCTTTGCTCACAATAAGTGTCCTGTATAGCACAAAGTACTCCCTCCTGTGTTCAAGAAAGACCACATTAAACTTTCACATCCCTGTTCTAAAGCCCGCCATGATGCTTGTTACTTAATGGGTTTCCAACGAACAACTCAGACATTTTCTAGACATTTTCTAGTTCCGTGTAACTAATATACCATTTTTTAAAAGACATATTTGCCACCAGCTAGGAGAGAATTTGATCTCATCGGATTTCGTAAATGAAAACTTGAAATTCTAATAACTAAGGTTTTTGATAAGCATTTAAGAATAAAAAGCAGGAGCAAAGATCTCCGTGCCTCAGGGAATGCCGTCGGAAGCTGGATTGTTTAATTTAACAAAAAACCAACACTTAACACTCAATCTGACTTCATTAAAGCAAAACTATTTATTGGACAGTTCAAGCGCACCACGCTTGGAATTTTATTTTATCTTATTAATCTTATGCATTGAGACCTTCATACGTACATTTCACCATATTATGAACTCACCTAAAGTTTTTTTATTTGAATTTGAGAATGATGGCATGGAGCCGTCCAAACGTCATTCTTTTATATCGCCGTTTTTTTATTCTTGAAAACTTGAAAGTGTCCGAAATTTGTTTGGCCTTTGTTACCTTCCAAGAACTCCCTTGCGAACTGTTTGCTTCCCGAAAAGGTTAGTTGTTCGACAGGACGTTTTTGATTGTTATAAGATGCAGGAATAACCCTTATGAAAACGAAAGGGATTCCAATTCCCTGGTTTTTAAGTTTAAGTTGAAATGTGTCCAGGTTAAATTTGGACAAACCTCAAAGTCTTAAAAGAGAGAGAGTTGTGTTTGGTGGTAAAAAGTGTGCGAATTAGAGATTCCATCGCTTTCACGAGGAAACGCCTTACCGTTTCCCGGTAAGTTGTCGTTTTCACTTATCCTCACTCCAAATCGACCTGCATCTAATATGAACCATTGCTGGACACATCTTGCTTCAGTCATTGCGACAGAATTGATAGAATTCTGTAAAACGATGTAAACCGGCCTGAATGAAGGACGTGGATGAGCGGTTTACAGGAAACAAGTCAAGGGAACTGGCATTTATAGAGAAAAAATTCATAAAAATTAAAATTGCCATTTCAGTGCCGGAATCTTTCGGACCCATGCCCGCCAGTTTACGCCAGTACATATATACATACATACATATTTAATAAGCCTAGCAGCCGTGAGACTATACAGGACACTAAAACAGTCAACGGCGAAATAGAAAAGGGGGCAAAAATAAATAAGTACTTATAAAATGTTACTTACGACATATAAAATTTACATTGTGTTGCAATATTGTCTTATGGTTGGCAAAGCATTCGCTTGGAAGGGCTGTAACAGACTCAGCATTAAGACATTAACAGCAGACATGGAAAGACTATTCCAGAGGGGGATGTCAACTGTGAAAAATGGAGACCTATATGCATTAGTGAGGGCAAACTTAAGATTTGTTTTAATTTACGAGGGTGGTTGGAGCGATTGCTCCTTTTATAGTAGTTTTTATTCTTGGACATTATTTTCTAAACTGTCAAGTGAAGCTATGATCTTCGCAGTTATGAATGCAATTTTTGCAATTGCGTAAAGAAGCCTGAAAATTTCAGGATTTGAAGTCCTGAATTTTTCAGGCTTCTTTACGCAATTGCAAAAAGCGAGGGTCATAGCTTCACTTGATTTCATATCCGCAGTTCATATATTATCCATTTCATATATCATTTCATCGTTGTCACAAACTGTGTTTATGTTGGGACCATGTCAAAATGTTTCTGGCTCTGAGAAAATAATTTGTTTTGCGCATCAATTGACTCAACATTCAATAAGTTGCAAGCATGTAATGCATGCCAAATTGGACCAAATGCGTGGAAAGATGCCACATAATCTTCAAGTGGATGCCAAATTTGAAAGTTTATTGTCCGAACGCCAAATGATTCTCCTTCTTTTAAAGATTATTTCGTCGCGTGTTTTTCGTGTATGCAAGGAAAACACCCCGAAAATAAATTTGACTATTCGGATCAGTGATTGTAACGAGATTTCAATTTACAACTGTTTCAAAAGCTTTAACCACTGTTAGGTTTTTGTGGTTTACTTTTGTTTGAAGCCCACTAAGCACTGTGGGATTTATTAATTCTATTTGAAACAGCGAGACAGAAAAGAATCACAGGAGTTTGTGATGTGTTAAAATGATTCTGTATTTGGTCTGGTTTCGGTTTCATCAAAACACAGGCTAAAGAACTTCACAAAGTCCTGTGAAGTCATTTAATACTTACTACAGCGGTCTGATATTACAGTATTTCGCGGGAAAATGGATGGACGTTCGTAATGATGATTGATGGCGCTCCGAATTTTGAAGAATGGGTGATCTCTACCACAAAGCCGCTCGCGATAGTGTTCTCGAACTTTTGAAAACAGCAACAAAACGCGATACCAATCGACGAGATGAGGACGGAATGTCTCCGGTGCATTATGCTGCAAGTTGCGGAAATGTAGAGGCTCTGCGATTGCTTGTTGCGAAGGGGTAAATTTAAGCTTAAAATATGCACGCGCTTACAAATTTAGTTCCCTTAGATTAATTTCCCCACGCTTACAATCTGCGATTTGGCCAGGATTTGAACGGGTAAATGTGGCTTTTTTCATTAAATTCCAATAATGAATGACGAAAGCTACTTTTAAGAACCGTTTATTGTTGGCAATGTTTAAGGCTATTGTAGAAATTTCCGGGATGTTTACTAAGTTCTCGCTGAAAAATATTCCCTTTTACAGGTTTCACGCAATTGCGTTGTTAATGAAGCTTACGTTTGTGGAGACAGAGGGAAAATTCTTTCTCAGTTGATCGAATTTTTCCACATTCTATATTAATGTAACTGGCCTGTAATTCGCGCTTTCTTCTTTTTGTGAAGAGCAAAGAGGATCATTTTAACACATGGGGAAATATTTACCGCAAAACCAGAGAATGTATTTTTTTTTTGAAATCCCAAAGGACTAATGAGCACCACTTTTAGAAGAAATTCAACGTCTTTACACCAACATTTTTCATTCAACCAATCTTGTCAATTTTACAGAGCTGTCGTTAGTGCCGATGAATCCTTTTAATTAGTGAATTTCATGCTCGATCTCCATAGAAACGGAGACTTGTTTCAAGGTAGACTTTTAGAAGGGAAAACAACCCCTCAAAAAAAGTTATTTGGCAACTTGTAATAAGACGATCTAAAAATATCACAGTTGCCAATATCCAAACATTTTCAACCTTTTTTCACCTTGTTCACACATTACTTCATTAACAAAGAACTTAAAAGTTCCCTTTCCAAAAAAAAGTTAATATGTGACATACAAAAGCTGCACCAAAAATTTGGAAGGATGTGGAAAAAATAACAGGTCCTTTTCCCAGGTAACCTCTCTTTAATTAAAAAAAAAACTCTCTTTCAGTTATTGTAGAATTGCTTGGTAAATTGCATGGCCTATGTTGTGGGCTTGAGTGCTTGAAATGCAAAGGTGGAGATAATTTAGATATCTTGGAATTTTTGTAGAAGATGGTGTGGGCAGAAACTTTGAAACTTAAAAAAAAAAAAAAGTAATAAATAAAATTGCCTGTGAAGATGACCTGGTCAGCTTTGGACTGAAATATCTCGTTAACCCTAACACTTGTTGTAAATGGCTAGCAAATGCTTCTAAGACTTAAGGGTACTACTCTTCATGTGTTGTATATCAAAATTTGATGTGCATCTAATCACTTGCAGTTATGGAGAAGAGTATAGTTTTCTGAGATTTTTGATGAAAGTGATATGCAACACATCTTTTTTTGTTTTCTAAGAGGGGATCCTGACAGACCAAACCAAGATGGTTCAACTGCCCTCCATTTAGCTGCGAGCTGTGGCCAGCTTAACTGTCTGAGTTTTCTGACTAATTTTGGTGCCAACATCTGGGCTATCGACAATGAAGGCCGAACTCCATTGGAGGAGGCAGCACTTCATGGACGTATGGAATGCGTCCGTCACTTGGATGGTCTTATTGCTATTCAGATGATGCGCAATCACAAAAATGTTGAACGTCAAAGAAAGCAAGCCAAAAAAGATATGATGAAAAGAGTCAAAAAGAAAGAAAAGAGTATGCAGTCTCAAGAAAATGCGTACGAGAAGAGAATTGCACAGGAAACAAGGCAGAGAAGTCAATCCGAAATTAATGGACAGAAGGGTACTTGGAATGGGAATGGTGCAAGGTTGTTGAATCAACACCACACTGGCAAGCCATTCTCAGAATTGACTAGCAGTGGATCAGATATGTCAAACGACATGTCTGACAGAAAGAGTGTGAAGTCAAACTCATCGGAAACGCTCCGAAGCATACGACCAACTGGTGTCCTACGGTCCAAATTCAACTCTTTGCGTAGCAGTGCAAACAACGAACCAAAAATGCTTGGCCAGAGGTCATTGAATGATTCTGGCGTGTTTGAGGACATGTCCACAAGATCTTCTTCGCTTTTAGATCAACTGGAGTCCAGGGTGGTCGAGGGTCAATTAGAGAGTCCAGTACCAGGTTCTATTGATTCATATGAAGCTGACGAATCAGACCTGGCCTATGGACATGTGGTAAAAAAGTACGACAACAAGGGAAATATCACAACTCATGTACATTATGAATTGAAAGATTCTGCCAAGATGACAAATGGCAGTGTTGCTAGTCGGACAAGTCACAGCAGTCAAAAGAGTAATCTGAGCTCCTCACTCAATGACATTCACAGTTTGAAATCCATTGACCTAGAAGATTCTTTCTCCCTGCAGTCAGACATGGGAGCAGAAAACACAGAGACCAAGTCACTGGTCACTTTTATGGCTTCTCTCAATTTGGAACAGTTTACACCTTATTTGGTTAATGAAAGCATCGACTTGAGTACTTTGACATTGTGTACTGATACTGACTTGAGAGGCATTGGGCTTCCCCTTGGCCCAAGAAGAAAATTACTGGATGCTGTTAAGAAAAGAACAATAGATATAAATCATCCGGGACCGATGACAGACTCAAAAATATAGATTGAGTCATTGAACGGCAACATCATCATCTTCGACATTTAACTTGCTCATTTTGCAATTCTTTGAAGAATTTTGGGTCATACATGCTGACACCAGGCCCCACTTGTTCAAAGGGCGAATAACTTTATCCTGTGGATAAGTCACTATCCAGAGTATAAAATATACTATAAGCGTTAAATGTTGGCCTGGATTTTCTTACACACCTCTTAACTAGATATGTCTGTTTAGAGTGTGTATATATCACAGTTACGAGACTCAGTGCAAATACTGAAATCTTTGCAGAGATTGAAACTGATAGATAGTGACTTATACACCAAATAAAGTTATCCAGCACAGGGGGGGAAGCTCGTCTGAAATTTTGAATTAACCCATTGACTCCCAGGGGTTCCCCATTGACGAGTAAAATCGTCTGGCGTTAGACAGAGTAAAATACTAAGTCTGGCCAGTTTCGGCTGGTTTGGATGTCGATGGGTTAAACCCCTAAAGGAGACCAATCTGGGCGTGGCCCAGGCTTTTTGACCCGGAAAAGAGACCATATCCTGCCTTTAAACAACTTGGCCCAGTTGTTCAGAAGGTGGATACTTGTTCATTGGAAAATCACCAACTAGTCCATGACTCAAACTGTTTAAAAAGCAGTTATCTACTGGATAA
>OX421452.1:7294263-7306763 GCA_949126865.1 Montipora capitata | reverse complement strand
ATTATTATTTTAAATGTTGGTAAAATCTTTGTTCACCTATGAATCAGGTCATAACGAGAAAGAGCTGTTGCTCTATACTTCCCAAAGAAGTCATCTCCATTGACATAACATCCTTGCATCATGCGTTTACCAGTAAATCCTGACCTTCCATGGAGCACCCTCCAGTTACCCATAATAAGCAACAAACCTGGGACCAACTTAAACCAAAGCTGATTCTCAGGGTCATTAGTTATTGCATCAAATGCTCTCAGTGCTTTGTAGAATTGCTCGACATCTTGATACTCTAAGTAATCCAGCGGGGACATGTCGTATGTGTTAAACCTAATCTGAGAAAATGTGCCGTCAAATGGATCAAGTTCAATAATTGGTCCCTGCGCTTTCAAAAGAAGATCTTCAGATTTGTATTCAAAAGAGATGGTTGTTGATGTAAGGAAATCAAATGATTCTTTGTCAACTTGACGCAGCTTTTCGGCTGCAAAGAAGCCATCAATGAGCAAGTTCAAGCCACCTGCTCCTTCATGTCCTGCACAATGAAGCAACTGAAGACCAGCTGGATGTGAAAAATAGGTGGTGTCTGTGTGTCCACGCAGATAACTGGATGTGTATGCAGTGTCGGCATGTTCCAAAACCTCGTTCGAAAACTCCCACATTTTACCATAATGTGTTTCTTTAACAAAACCCCCCAGCCTGATGGCTATCTGCTCAATGGCATCGACTGTTGGAGGTGTTTCTTCAACCAACCCAAAGCCATATTTGACAATGCGTCTGAAGAGTGCATTTAGCTCCTCTTGATCGGAAATAACCTTATCAAATACAAAAGGACAGGGAAATTTCGATTCAATGGCTTTCTTGTCCCAAAGAAAATTAAAAGGTTTCTGTTTCTCCTGTAGCCGTCTTGTCACCCCTGCTGGACCCGATCCTCCATAGCTGTGATGTTTTAGCCATTCTCCGTCAAAACGTGTCTTGTGGTTATCAGCCCATGTGACTGACAAGAAGTTATCCGTATCCACAGCAACATCGACAGGTTCAATGTCCAGAGGTACATCCAAAATATTAAATTCCTTCTGATATGTTGTGGAATTGTAACACTCACCACAGCGACAATGGTCCCTCAACCATATGTTATGAAATTTAGTACTGGTTCCATCCGTCCAACTCACGCAAACAGATTTTTTGTCGGTAGAAAACGACGAGATCACGTTTCTTGATGCTGCAGATGACTTTGATAACGAGAGAATCTGCGCAAGCCTGAGGCGAGTCGATGTAGACCAAAGTTTATGTTTTAGATTGCTGTACGTTGCTGATTTTGGATAGTTGTCAATCAAACTCCTTAAATAAACCATTCTGGAAGTACCTTGAAAGGGGGTTAAAAATCTAGAGATAAAAATAAAGGACAAAATGTTCAATTCGGGCCGGGATTGAAGAAAACACCTGTGCGCATGCTTGGAATTCGTCCTTAGTAACCTCTCCATCCGTTTAGTTCGTCATTTGAAGAAGAAAACATGGTAGAGTTCGAGGCGGTGTAGTTAGCTGTTTAATGTGCCCTTTTACTAGTGTCTTACTCGTTTATCAACCTTGTGAAAGCGTCCTTTTCGTAGATAGTAATGGAAGGAAGAGATAGGGAAGACTTCGAAGGAGGGAACGAAGCTCGGAGCTTCTCCAACTGGGAAAAGCAATGCATTGAACAGCTTGAGACTCAAGAAGATGTCGAAGAGAGATTGGAGATTGAAAAAGAACAGGCATTGCAGCGTTTAAGAAATCTGTTTCAGAATGCGGCAACCGCTTGTGCGCAATTGTACAAGGGTTGGTGTTTTTTCTTTCTTTTTAAAGCTTTTCTGGATGTATTTCAAGCTCGAGCTCGACAGTCGTTCCCGTAAACGACGAAATTAACTCAATCCCTCTGAGAACGTACTTGTCTTTCTTTCAGAACGACACAATCGCAATCCATCATGTGACCGATTGTGGAGCCCTTTTCAAGACACTGCAAATACGATAACCCTTCTTTATAAAGGTGAAGTGATTTTTTATTAATATGGGTTATAAGTTAGAAAATGCTTGCCCATTTGGATTGCATAGTCGATATCAGGCAGTCGCACGGCAATTTAACCTAGTATGCTGGAAGTTTTGTCGAGTACTTTCGTGAGGAGTCGAGATATTTTATAAAAGAAATGACTGTTTTCTCTACCCACAAATACTCGAGGTGGCCAGAAACACTGCACTTTGTTTTTCACCGAAACATTTTCTCTGTTGATCAAGTTTTTCCTTGTGTATTTCAGCAGGATTGTATTGGGTTTCTTTATACTAATACGATAATTAAGTATTGTCGATAATCAGTATTCCTAAATAGCTTTAGAAGATGTTGTTAACCAAGCGAAAATGCGCATTGCCAATTTTCTTTCCCATCACTCTCGATTTGAGAGCCTTTTTTTTTTTGCTTTTTCTGACTTGAAGTACATTTGTTGTGGCAATCTGAATGCGAACAATGTAAAAACTGAGAAAATGCGGTTTCTTTCTTCTGATTTTGGCAAAATATTTTCTGGAAGGTATTGCTTTAAGGCTGGTATTTTACCCAAAAAGGTGCATTCTACTTGCCTTGCTCTAGAATAAGGATACATATTTGTGGGAAAATGTAGGTTTTCAATCCCTTGGTAGGCATGCTTAGTTCCAGCAGAATACAAAAGGTGTAATATTGTGTTCTTGTAAAATTTTGATGAAAAGATCTTACACTAGAAGTGATAAAGAAAATCTGGTTATCGTTATTTTGGGATAATGTGTTAAACCGTTTAACTTATGGGAGTGAGACCAGACAGATTTTCTCGTCAACTGGGCATCCTGCTGCCCCAAGGAGTGAATGGGTTAACATAGCAGGTTTGGTGAACCAAGGCCTGAGGGGTTTCTGTAAAAGTCTGCGACTGGTTTGAGTAGAATAACCAAGTATTGTCATTGTCAAAATGAATTTTAATCTTAGGTTTGAAAGTATTTGTCTTTAAAGTGGTACTATGACCAAAAAATCAATTCTTTTCCTTTGGATTTCAAAACTATGTTAACTCAACACTAAGTGACCCAAGTTTTAAGCCTTGATTTGCAAAAAGATACCTGTTTGTTTTAACAGAAATTTTCCTATTTAAATAATGGTCCGCCATTGCCAACTTTGGAATCTTGAGAGATCTCGATTGAGGAGAAAAGGACGTCAAAGTCCCCTCAGTAGTTTAAGAGTGCAATGTGTGTGTACGCGGCTGAATTAATGTGCAGCACAGGAATTTCATGCGTTCTTGTTTTGCATATAGAATAAGAGTGCGTTCACACACTGAAATTTTAAGCTAGTGAGTAAATGACGTCACTTTTCCCTAGATCCAACCCTCTGAGGTCTAATCGGTCAGTTTTAAACATGACTAATGGTGGACCAAATCTCAATGCAAACAGTCTCTGGAAAAAAATCAAAGCTCAAAATTTTGCCATTCAGGAGTTATGCAAACACACTTTCAAAATCTGAAGGAAAGAGGGAAGTGATTTTTTTCTCATAGTACCACTTTAATTACTTCAATTTAGGGGAAAAAGGGAGGTGACTTCTCTGAGTGAAGTGCCTGATGGATGCTTTTTGTCATTTGTTGGTACTTATTGAAACCACTGTGAATGTACCCTAAGGGAAACAGGGAACTTATTGACTTTCTCCCCTTCAAGAGTATGGTTGAGTGAGAACCATAAGGCATAAGAATCACTCTTCCACAGATGTTGACTTTGGTTACATAAATGTGCAGTTGATTGCTTGTGTTGCAAGGCAAGATACATGTATGTTGCAAAGTCTCTTGCTGGGTAAAAATGTGATAACTGCCAATTGGTGTCAGGTATATGCTTCCCAGTGTGATCATTCAATTGCAGCCAAGTTGAACAAGGGACCACCAGGATCAAATTCAACTAATGGTCAGAGCAGGTCTTGAACCTTCCAGATCTCAAGGCAAGCACCCTAACCAATGGGCTGCACTGCCTCCAGCCATGAATAGACCATTTCCCAGTTCATGTCTGCCTCCTCTTCAAAGCAAGTCTTAGTGCAAAGTTTTTGTGGTGGTAATTAGTTCTACTTTAAATGTGAATGAAAACTAATTTTCTTAAGAAAAACTTCACACTTAGACTCGCTTTGAACAGGAGGCAGACATGAACTCGGAAATGGCCTATTAGCTGCATGCTTGAAACCAATCAAAATGAGTTTTTGCTTTCAGATGGTGCTGATTCTTACAAGCGTGGATTGGATCAGGGCCTCCATTCTGGCTACCAGAAGCGTAATAGAGATGTACTTTCTTGGGCAAAGAAAAGGAAGAAAATAATTCTTCGTGAAGACCTTTTGTCATATTTGGCAGGTCGTTCTCCACCTAGACGAACTCATGAAGTGAGACATGCTTCGACAACTACTGTAGGATCAAATTCAATGCCATTACCGCCTGGAATGGACTCGGACAGTGTTGATACAGGTGTGCAGTGTTATGGGACGCCATTCAATGCCCTTGCTGCACTACCTGAAATCGACACAAGTGCTTTCTTTGCCACTGGTGGAGGTCTAGGTTCTTATGGTCCTCGTCGCAGAAACCACGCTGAGGCCAATATTTCCGATACAGAATCAAGAGAAGGAAGAAAGCGGCCAGCATGTTCAACAGACATTATTATGGAGTCGCCGTCGCATAAACGCAATCGCTATTTTTGAAGAGATCGATACACAAATTTGGTAAATTCATGGTTATGCAAAGGATGGAAGGCCGCAGTGATAAAGAAAAAGGGACTTTCTGTTTGACAGTGAATTTTGTGATAAAACAAGGATTTATCCAAAGAGGAAATAGTCATGTAATTAGTTGATTTATTTCAAATTGTACTCTATTATATCAGATAAAACGATTTTAAAGTAGGGACAAAAAGAGCTAATAATGATGTTTTGTTTGCAAGATGCTTTTGTTCTTTATTGTCACATTTTGTAAAGAAGAGACGTTTACTAGGTGTTTTCATTACACCATAGGTCACTGAGATCAATCTACAGTTTGAGAATAAGCAAAAATATTATGAAACCCTTCCCTGCTTGGAACTGACACTAAATGGCATCAAAACAGTTTGATTAGAAAGATGGCAGTTTCTCCACTTGGATGTTCTTCATGAAAGTTGTAAAAACCTGATTAGCAGTAACACTGTGAGACATGAAATAGTTAAAAGGGAGCCAATCAGTAAAGTGAATCACAAACAGCAATAGAAGCTGTAGTTTGTGATTTTGAAATTTGCCACCAACTCCTGTACGTTGCTGTTATTATTGGTCATTTAACAATCAGCGGGGCCATTTCTGAAAATTTTAGGCGACTGGATTCTATTTTGTTAACGTGGATTAACTTGTGTTTCAAGTGCCACATGCCCAAAACTGGGGTATTCCAAAGAAATAAGAGAACCAAAACTGGACTGTTTTCTTCAGATGGATCATTCATGACTTGTCATTTTTCTCCTAACTAGGTTGTCCTAATTCGATGAAAAAGAAACTTCTAAAAAGCTAATACGATTGGTCTATGTGGAATCAAAGGGCGAGTAAAGCACAGAAACTGGATGTTTTAACTGTGTTAACCCTTTAACTCCCAATAGACCCTTCTCCAAAATTGCGGCCGAAAATTCAAATAAGTCAATATTAAAAACTAATACCAGAACTAGAAAGAGCACTTTCACTTTAGTAACCCTGCAAAGTTTTGGCACATCAGGTGTAATATCAGCTGAAAAAATGTAAGTTGGAAAATGAAAAATTTACAGACGTTTGTATTGTGGCGATATGGCGTATACCCCCAGTCATACGAACCTCTGTTAATTTGTCAAATTGTGACTTAGCTCAGCTGATACGACGCCTAATATGCTGAAACTTTGCAGGGTTACTAAATTAAAGGTGCTCTTTCTATTTCTGGTATCAGTTTTTCATTCAGTTTAATTTAAAGTGGTACTATGATCAAAAAATCATTTCCTTTTTTTCTTCAGATTTTGAAAGCGTGTTTGCTTAACACCTAACTGGCAAAATTTTGAGCTTTGAGTTTTATCCAAAGGCTGTTTATTTTGAGTGTAAGTTTTGGATTTCACGGTCCGCCATTACTCACGTTCAAAACTGGCCGATTGGACCTCAGAGGGTTGGATCTAGAGAAAATGACGTCATTTACTCACTAGCTTAAAATTTCAGCGTGTAAACGCAATTTATTACATATGCAAAACACGGGTTTAAAAGTCTGAAAGCCCGAAACTCCCGTGCTGCGTATTAATTAGGCCGCGTACACACGCATTGCATTCTTAAACTAGTGAGTGTTTGACGTCATTTTCTCCTCGACCCAGCTCTCTCAAGATTTTAAAGTTAGTAATGGCGGACCAATAAATAAGAAAATTCCAGTTAAAATAAACAGGTGTCTCTTTAAAATCAGAACTTAAAACTTGGGTCAGTTAGTGTTTAGTTAACATAGTTTTGAAATCCAAAGGAAAAAAGGAATTGTTTTTTTGGTCGTAGTACCACTTTAAACTGATTCAAATCCGTTGCCGCCATTTTGGAGAAGGGTCTATTACCACTTATGGATTTTACTCTAATGCCAAACGACTTTACTTGTCAATTGGGGTGGGGCGGCTCAAGACTTAAAGGGTTAATAAAAACAAAACAGCCATTGAAGGGAGATTAGAAAGGAAACGAAACTTTATTCATTTTAATACAATGAAAGGGAGAGAAACCAGAGCTCTTGAGGGTATCCGCCCGGATCTTATTAACTGAGAGTTGATTTTCACGAGGGAGGAAAACGGGAGTACCCGGAGAAAAACCCTCGGAGATCGACTGAAAGTCAGCCCACATACGACCTCGAGGACAGAGTTGAACTCAGGTCGCAGAGGTGAGAAGCACGGTTGATAACCATTAAGCCACCCTGACTCCCCAATTAGAAAGGAAGATGTTTAAGTGGCAGATTTTTTCTGAGGCCATCCAATTTGCAGAATCACAAAGTTAGAAGGGTACTTCCACTGGAACTGGGATAACTAGCTTTTTGATTATTATCCTCTCTTCCAGTATTCTGGGTACTTGGTCGTCATTCCAAGTCATCCTGTGATAAATTTCTGTTATCTTAAGTGTACCAAGCTTGCACAAATGAGTAAATGCAAGGACAAAATACATTTAAAAAATATCTTAGACTTCAATTTCTACAGTTCCTCCAACTGCCTCCAAAACCTTTTTTATTTCCTCAACTTCTTCTTTGCTTGCTTTCTCTTTGACATTTTGTGGTAGCTCTTCAACAAACTTTTTAGCCTGCAAAGAAGTTATGCATAAACTAAAATGAGTGGTTACAAAACAAACATTTCTAATTAGTTGAGTTGAAAGCCTCAAAGGAATTTCAATTGTTGAGATTAATGTAACCAAGCCAGTTTATGCAGTGGAAAATTAATTTGTCAAAAACTATGACCAAGTTGACAGTATTAATTTTGAAGAGGGTTTGAAATATTCCCCCCCCCTCACCAGCACCCCCTCTCTACAAAAAAAAAAAAAAAAAAAAACAGGAAGCAAATAATATAGTCTCAGAATTTGTAGTTGCCTGTATTGTAAAACTGAAGCTAACTTTGAAATGTCTTTCAAAGTGGGGAAAACTGTGTTATCCAAAGTAGGAAAGAGATGATGTTGTTAGTCTTCTGTTAGAATGTAAATGCAAAGTCAAGAATATCTATGAAAATAATGGAGCAATTCTACTCAAACTTGGCTCTTGTAATGACATGGATCAAGATGGTACATTTTATCATGTAACCATGGCAACTCACTCGGTTCTAGCCCCTCTCTGTCCTACATTGGATATCTCAATTTCCACTCAGATATGATGAGACCGCCACTCCTACTTAAAGGTTCAACATAACCCATGTTGCACTAGGTCTTCTCATCAACTCTTCAGAAATCAATAATTTTTGGTTGGGTGGAAAGGAGAAGGTCAGACATACAGAAACTAGATCTGGAGGCAGAAAGAAAGGTTGTTATAGCAAAAGCACACTGAGTGCCTTTTTTTATCTCTTTCATGATGACCGTGGTTTACTGTGTCAGGTGTAAAGGATGCCAATCCTGTGTTACCAGAGATATTCTTGCTTTTACAATATTACTATTTGCATTCCTTTGGAACCACTGATGATGTCATCGCATTTTAAAACAACAACTTGACTGTCTAATATTCAGAAAAAAAAAACATTAATTGTTTTTTGAAAAGTCTTTAAAGAAGGAATAAGTTATTTTTAGTTTCATAAGCACTTTGAATCTTGTCCTTGTCAAGGATTCACAGAAACAAGACCTAGAACAGAAGATTGGTTGATTTTTCCAAACCATATAAAATGTAGGTCAAAAGTAGACCATCATAAGAACTTAAGTAGTACTAAAACACTAATGCAAACCTGGACCAAGTTGAGTCCAGGCATAAGATTCTTGATCTCCTTTATAAGCTTGACTTTGTTGGCTGCATCAAACTGGGTTAATTTAATGGTGAACTCTGTTGGTTCATTTTTCTCCGGTTCAGCTTCCGCCTCCTGAAAAATAAAGAAACCTGTCTGACCCTGTGGGCACAACATTATGGGCCACCATTTGAAATGTGTGCTACATTGAAACCACTCGGATAGTTGGTTGTGCTTTGTTAGTATGTTAGGGGTTGATTGACAAAGTTTGAGTGTTGGATTTCACTTCCATAGCAATCCAAAAAAAACTCATACTGTATGGTCTTCAAGCAATGGTACTGAGATTGATGGAACTGTTTCAACTCAACTGCCATCACCATTCAACTTCTGAGCAACAAACTATCACATACATACACACAGAATTGACCACTCCCCACAGGGGCTTTTCAGGGCCAATTAAATACAATCAATGAAGAAACTGTTAAGAATCCCAACTGGCTGGAGGCAAACCAGTTAGCTATTAAATTACAAGAGCAGCCAAGGAGTTGAACCAGGAACAGGATCAAATTTCAACTAGTAGTACACGTAGGAATGGGTCTTGAACAAGTGATCTCCAGATCCCAAGGCAAGTGCCCAAACCACTGGGCTGTAGTGCCATCCTTGGGCCAACCAGATTGTTTGTGCAGTGGTGAGACACCTGCCGACATGTCCCAGATTTGATTCCCGGACTCAGCACCATACACAAGTTTGTCGTACGCAACTATAACATATATGGTCTAAATCATGGAGATATTTTGCTGCTAAGAAATAGTCTGGAATGAGCTGGCAAATGATATCAGAACTAAAGTGGGTACAAATGAAGTGAAACATAAAATTTGACCTCAAGTTTGACTGGCATGGGTTTTATTATAGTAACTGTCGTTTTGTTGTTCTTTTATCATTTTTACTTTAAGTTCTTAGTCTTTGTTGTACAATTTTCAGTCTTTTAATTTTTAGAATACATTAAGATCATGAATTTCGTGTAAACTAGCTGATAAAGCAAGGCGTAAACTCCATGTTGAATAAAGTATCCTATCTAATGTGGGCTGAGCTGCATGTTCTACAGTTTTCCATTTTTATTTGTAACCAACATTATATGAGATCTGCTTCAAGCTGATTTGATTCACAGTTCTTGCAACAATAATATTGTTCTGCAGTGCTCTATGAGCTCAATACTTGAATAAAGCCATTATCATTACTGTATATCCTCTAAGACTAAAACCATGTTTTATCCCTGGCCTATATCTCTTGCGTGCAGGTCCCAGTTGTTCAAAGGGTGGAGAGCCCTATCCAGTGGATAAATCACTATCCACTGGATAACTCAATTGGTTTGCAAGTGTTTAACCATTGGATGGTGATTTACCCAGTGGATAGACAGTGTTATCCACCTTTTGAAAAACCAAGGCCTGGTGGCAGTTTGTCGCCAGACAATACTGGGGTCTCCATTTCCAGTATCCCTAGAGGGACAGAGACTGTAAGACTTTTATCAACCTTTCTGTTACTAGAGCTATTTGAATTTGTATAAACTCCAACTTGATTATAGTTCCAACTTTCTCCAGGCATTATCAAACCTGTTAGACACCACCTCTAAAGCACCTTCTACTACAGTACTTACATCACCTAATAATGTACTGTTAATTTACCTTTGTCCATTGTCTATAGCTTACTAATTAACAATTAGATTATGAGCTCGAGATTTCTATGACGTGATTGAGAGCGAATAATCTAATTGTTTTAGTGGAATTCTTACTAAAATTTACTTCAAATAACCATTTCCAATTATTTCTTGACGTATTATTAAACCTTGCCCCTGAAAAAGATCGCTCGGATTGAATTGCCATTTAAAATCTGACTTGTGCACGTGAGCACATCAGCTCTTTCAATAATTTCAACTTTTTTGAAATTCAAGAAACCGTAACTTTCCTTTGTTTAGACTTCTCAGTAATTTAATCACCCATTTGCATCCAAATTTTCCTCCAAAACTTTAGAAAAACGAAAAAAAAGTCGTTATTTCCAAGACGACCTCCACCCACTGCACACTAATGGCTGATAGTGTTCAATGGCTCTGCCAATCAGATTACAGCATTTGCATTAGTATACTAGTAGAATTCTACTAATATTGATTACTTTTAAGTCTCTCTTTTTTTCTTACACAACTTGCCTTGATTAGCCTTTGCTAAACGGGAATTTCCTATAATTAGGATTTTTTAAATCAATCAACTTGTATAAATTTCGTGAAACCCACCTGAGATGGTGCAGCAGCCATTGGCATTGCACCCATCATTGGCATCATTGGAGTAGCTTCGATTTTCAACGTTGACTGAAATATGAAGAATTTAATTATTGAGTGAAAGATTAATGTTTTCAATTCAATTATTGCTTCCACTGAGGCTAAGCATATATTTAAAGGATGATGAAAATAAACACATCCAAAGCCATCACTTTACGAGCTACGATTTCAGCAACTCAATGAATCAGTTAACCCCAACTACATATGTGGAGAAACAAAAAAGTTATCAAATAAACTTACATACATGTATGACAAGGTCCGGTTATACGTTTAGCTTAAATTAATGTAAATTACCTTAAGCAATTCATTTAAGTCAGAAACTTCTAAAAGAGTAAGTTTAGATATTTCTTCAACAATTCCTCTTATTTTTTTAGGATATTCCTTCGCAGCATTTTCTGGCAACGGAGCCGCAAGTGTTGAATCGTATCGCACACAGCCTGCATCCAGCTTCCATCTCTGAAGGAAAGCACACCAGGTGTATCTGTAAAGAATGGCACAGTTAAATCACGAAGGAAAGACGGAATCGTTACTCGCGTAAAAAACACAGATCGTACCTTAAACAACAGTACGATTGGGCTTTAGAAGATGTTAAAAGCCTCAAGGATTGGAAACCTGCTTTGGCCGCCATATTGAATACCTTGAAAAGCATCATGGGAAATGTTTGTAATTGCGGCCTAGTCCACTCTACAAAAAAGAAACGAAATAGTTGAGTTGACCGAACGAAGAAGATAAATCTCTTGAGAATTTTGTGCATTGTTTTTCTTTATGTCACGATCGCGGCCGTTGAAAAGTGTGACCAACATGTCTTCGGAAATTTCACCTCTTCTCACTCAAGGGAGTGTAAGTTTTTTCCCCTAATTAGGCATTTTCTGCCGAGGTAGTTTTCTCCCTGCATGCAAATGACGTGACAAATTGACATTATGCTTTAATATAAAGAACTTAGAGTTTCAAGCGCAAGCTTACTTGCATTGTGTCTTTTCTTTTGGACAACAGACGTCAACTCAACAACAAGTAAGTCGCCGGCGATCTACAGCGGAAGGCTACTATGGGTCACAAATGGGAGATAACGGAAGTACCACCCAAGTAAGCTTCCATGTCTCAGCTCACGATCACGCAGTTCCTCGTGTTATCGTAGCATTAAAAATAGTGTAAGTCATTTATCAAGCTTACGTGTGGTTTTCTTTAATAATTATTTCATGCAGAGTTTCTCTTGCACCACTTCAGTAGAGCCAGGAAGTCTTCAAAAAATCTCTTCTCAATATGAGGTATTTGGTATTATTCAGTGTATCTGATCACGCGCAGTCACGTGGGTAATAATTGGTGGTTGTTTACATTGTTAAAAAGAGGGTGCGGGGTGGGGGAAGGAGAGTCTTCTTCTCAACACCCTGAGAATGGGAAAATTTTAGTTTATTTAGTCCATATACAAAACTGGGATTTTGGGTTTAAATTGTTCTTATTTTACGTCGTTAAACACTCTATCTACATGAAGCAGCCAAATAAAGTTGAATCTTGAGTTTAACATTACTGATAGCCGTTATGTTGGTACCAAAAAAATAAGGAATTTTTTTAAAATCTTCACAAACATTCTTCTTATTGCTTAATTAAATGTTATGGTTAAATGTTTACAATGTAAATGTCACAACCACGGCATAAATGACATTGTTTCAGTAGCCAGGCAAACAGACCTTTTTACAGTTACGTGGTTAGTTATCTGGCATTTAAATGAAAGTGAGACTGGAGTTGACCTTGTTATGATACAGACCTCCCTCCTTTT
>OX421452.1:7281763-7286763 GCA_949126865.1 Montipora capitata | reverse complement strand
TGCTTAAATTAATTTTATTTTATTTATAGATAACTGTAGTGGTGAAAGCGTTTTGCTAGTTCCTGTTGTGCCAATTTTAGGAAGAAAAAAAAGGTTTTAGTTGAGGATTGAAAGTTTTGTCAAAATGTACACTTTGAATTTGATCCACAGATTTTTATCAATCAACTGATAGGATTGACATACTTTTGTGTACTTAAAATTTGCCTGTGTAAACTGATGTGGTGAAAAAATTTTGGAAAGCACTTTAAAAGTCTCGTCCATTAAAAGTCAAATAAAACGTCCAATTAAACTTTTCATGTTGTAGTTAAATTTTTTCCTTGGTTAAAACTTTTTCAGACTATTTTGTTTTTTTACTTTCCTTTGTCTTATAAATAGACATTATCGTAATCTGAAACAAAGGAAAGTATAAAAACAGACTAGTTCAAAAAATTGTTAACCAAGGAACAATTTTAACTACAATTGTAACAATCATTCTCAGTCTTGCGATTGCAAAATTCAAAAACCTGAAAAAATAGAATTCTTTAATACCTTTTTTTGGAACACTTGCAGATGTAACAAAATTTAATTTAAAATTGAAGCCAGGCAAAAAAGGTCACACTGGAAAATCTTTCTAAATACTACTAACTATGATAATAACAATATTTTTGTTGGTAAAAAAAACTGAATTTTAAGTTCTCACTGACCTGGTATTAGCTTTATTAATCTGGTCATGAAAATTTATTGGGCCAAACATACTAGTCTTTTACATGGGTTTCTTTTAATTCCCAAGCTTACAGTACCGCCTAGAAGTATTGACCCCTAGGGACGAGGCAATACCTCGTCTTTGCCGCAGGTAGTGGACGCGCGGCACCGAGGTATGCAAATTTTTTTCCCTCGGTAAAACCGAGGAGCACTTTGCCGCGGGAAATTTGCCGCGGGAGAAAAGACGAGGCTTGCCGCGGGAAAGAACAATGATCTGTTGCTCTTGTATAATAAGCGGAAGACTGTCAAATTTTATATCTCATGGTGTGAAGAATCGATTCTTAATGCAAGAAATTGTAATCAAAATGAGAAAGTGTGCCATTTACGTAAGGACTCAAATTTTATAATGTTTACATAATGTCAAACTGAAGACTTCTTTAAAGATACAGTGTAAGCGACAGCTTGATTATCCAGCCAACGCAACACTCGTTGTTCTCCAGGTTGTAATACTGTATGTGTGCGTGAGAAATTATTTGTTTGGTTTTGAAAAAGGTTCAATTGTATCTCTTTTCGTCTAAGCCTGACTTTATTTTATTTGGAGACCTGAAATTCAAACTTGTGCGATTGTCTTCCTTTTATCATCGCCATTTTGGTTAAAAGCAGGTATTCCTTCCACATACATTGTATTATTGTTAAACTTGTCAAATTTCAATTTTAATCGCAACATTCTTCCGAGGCATCGGAGCCTTTGTCGGTACTATTTTGAGACCAAACGTACCGACGAATAATTTAAGAATGGTTTCTTTTTTCATCGCTTTTCATCGGCAATAAATTGTTATATCATAGCAATTGCAGCAAAATACATTTTCGCGTTGTTTTATCAGTCGTGCAATAGTCAGTCTACTTGACTTCCATAAATATTTTTTAATTGCAGCATGTTGATTACGCATGGAAAACAAATTTAAGAATAGACTGTAGTTAGTGGAGAAAAATAGTCTCTTACTTATCTGAACGCTCATCGTTTGCATACGAATTTTAACAAATCTAAAACCAGCAAGCGAAACAAACTTTAGAATGTTCGAACCATCTTTGCTCCAGTGCTCACGTTGCGCTTTCACGTGCAACTCTTTTCGCAGCGGGCGTCCACTCGTGATAAATTTGCATAACCACGCCGATATGCACCAATGATTACCCAGAGCACGAAAACAATCTTTTCAGTTTTGATCAAATAATTTTCGACTATTTCAGGGGTTTGATATCCTGGGTTCTTTCCTTGGAGTGTTTTTCTTTTTTGGTGATTTGTTACACTAAACAACCTTAGAAAGTAATACTGCAGTAGGAAACCACAAGAAGTCGTAACTTGGTCACGCAAGGTTTTCGAGCCGTTCACCCTGAACATGTAAGCTTTCAGTTTGTAAATATTGTCAAAACCCTCTCCTGTTTGCAGGATATCGAAATAATAAATGAATAAATGTATGTTCCGTGCGCTGAGCTGCAAAAAACAAGCGGACATATTCTCCCATAAACGTAAATGTATAAAATGACGGCGAAGTCCACGCAAGTGGGACAAGCGTCGAACCTTCGAATGAATAGTCCACCATAAGTCTTCGAAAATAATCCCTGCAATCAAAATACAAATGCATGTCGCAAAGAAGGTTTCAAATGTGGTCGGAATCTAGCTACAGTACGGATATTCTTTTCGCATGTAAAAGGAAAAGGAATCCAAGGTGCATGATTAGCGGCTATAACCCTCTTTGCTGTTCGCAATTTTCAGCCGAAACTTGTTCAGTTTCTGTCGTTCGGTGGGATTTCAACATTACAATCTACAATAGCTTATCGAAACACAAAGTCATCGGAAACCCAACTCTACCGCGGAATTTTAATTACCGAGGGTTTACCTCGGTTGACTTTCCCGCGGCAACTTTGGAGCCTAGCCGTAAATTTCCCTCGGCAGAAAAGCGGCCTACCGCGGGAATACCGAGGGAAAGTCGCGACAGGGTGACGCGGCAAAGACGCGGTAACGGGGTCAATACTTCCAGGCGGTACTGTATATCCATTTAGAAATCGCTAGACAGGTGATCCTTACAATCTTATTGGCTCTCGATCAGCACTGGTGTGATTTAGTCGTGAAGTGCACTTATTGTCTATTAATAATTGCTCTTTTTGACTAATTCGCACCTTTTCCCCAGCCAATGAGAAAGGAACACTAAAACAAAAGAACCAATCACATTTCAAGGCTTCAAAGTAACCAATCAAAGTGCGGGAAAATGAAAGACAAAGAAAGCCATTATGTGGGGAATTTGGCACCTTTTGTTCCCAAAACTTTGCCTTTGTTAAAAAAAGATATAGAAGTGTTCCTGGTTCCACTTTTTTGTTAATCTGGCAACTGGATCAATAAATTAAAATGTTGGTGCTTAGTAAATCTTGTATTTGAGCAATTGAATTTTACGATTTCTAAATGGATGTGATAACTTCATGTCATGCAATTTTGGTGTGAAATAATGATTTATATTTATTGTGTCACACCATGATTTATAATTGTGATTTCAAATTGAACTTGTGCTGTGCTCTTACAAGTTGGATTTTGAAATCACGTGTATGATTTTGAACCAAATTAATTGCATGCATCTCATCTCAATTTCCACCATTAATTTTTATCTGACTAAACTCCAAACCATGCAAATGCTTTTCAGGGGGAGTTCTCTTCAGTTTGGAAGAAGGAGCAAGTTTTTGGAATCAGAGTTTGACTTGGCGCATGTTCTTTGCCTCCATGGTCTCTACATTTACCCTTAATGTCCTTCTCTCAATTTATCGTGGAACTCCTTTGGATCTATCAAACCCTGGACTCATCAACTTTGGTTCATTTGAGGTACAGTAAGCACCGTATAGGCATGTACTGCATCAATTGTAATGAACACAATTTCGATAGATGTACGATTTCTGTTTCGATGTGCATGTAAAATTGATTTTAATAAGACTCTGTTCGACTGAGTTCAAATCCTGTTGGAGCCACCTGAATTTTTCATGTGTCATGAGAGACAATTGCTTAAAATTGTCCAGCTCAATGCAAGGATCACTTCTCTCATTTGATTAAAATGTCTATTTTAATTAGCTGCGTATCTGGAAATACAAATTATTGGTGCTGACCAGAAACACTGACATAAAAATTAATGTTACTTACCGGTAATTGTCCAACTAACAAGCAACAAGCAACAAGCAAAGTTCTTATATGGCTAGTGCTTACAAGTTGCTGGTATAGTAATATGTATTTATTCATGGTTGCTCTGATTGGCTTTAGTTAGTGCTGTGGCACTATTCTACCATAGTGCCCACAGGCCAATATCACATGTATGAATTATGCTTGCAATTTTTTAAAAATTTTTCTCAGGGTCAGACCTACCTCAGCTATGAAATTCCTATATTTTGTGTGATGGCAGTTGCAGGTAAGTGTAATGTATAGCAAGATGCAAGTAGTGTAAAAACGTAATTGAACGACTACATGTAGGGCCTTTTACCCATGTGATTGCAGTTATCTTTTTATCCGCAAGCACAATTTAAGGCATTTCATGCGATCCACTCATTACCAGGACTAGCCTTATTTGTTTGAAAATGAAGTTTCTGTCTAATTTCATTGGTTTTCGTCTCAAGACAGTGTTCCAATACTGATTAATTTATAAACATTTTTGTGCTTGATACTTTTTTATTTGTTCCATTTTTTTTTTCATAGGTGGCTTATTTGGGGCTCTTTTTAATGCAATCAATCACCGTCTATCACTGTACAGATTGAAGTAAGAATCCTTGATGTTTTGGAACCAAATGATACAAAATTAATATACTTTTATTGCAAAGCACACTTTTGTATGCACATCATCAAATCAGTCAAGAACTTGCATTTCATTGCACAAGGAGTATGGCATTGAATGGTCAATTAAACACTGTTTCACCTATTTGCATTTACTAATGACTTACCTAATAACAGTCATTTTGAGCCAGGAACCGTGCACGGCTTTCACAAATAATTTTGGCAGGGCCACATGTTATACTGTGTTTTTCATATAGCCTGTGATTGACATTTAACTCATTTGATTAATAATTTGGTAATTGAATAGAGAAGCTGAATGTGTGCTCAAATTTTTCCTGCTGAATGACTGCATTATCATAGCTAAAAACACCAAAAACAGAAATAAAACAACTGTAGAAATGAAGAAACTACAGGATTTGTGCCCATTTTTTTTATTTTCTTATATTTTTACATATGACTTGCAACTAATTTGTACAAAAATGTATGTGACTTGACATAATAGATTCTGAAAATGTTG
>OX421452.1:7266763-7276763 GCA_949126865.1 Montipora capitata | reverse complement strand
TGCAGCCGAGGATCTCTCATTTTCTATTTTCAATCTGAAACCGCTCTTACCAATTTGTTTTTAGGATACTTCGCCCACCTAAGATAGATATTGATAGAGAGAAGCCAAATCTGAAGAGTTTTAAAAACAGTATTAAAGCTTTACATTTTATATATATTTGATATCTTTACAGCTTTTAAAATCTTACCAAGTTTATACATTTCATTTATTTATTTATTTTATACATTATTCATTAAATTGTATATAATTTTAACTTTAGCTAAGGTATACTTTAGAGCGGTTTTCAATTGAGTGTCGAAAGCAATTAGCGAATTGCTTTGGTTTTGCATTTACTTTACTCAGTGATTGGTTCAAAGTTCTCGCGCCATGTTTTCAACCAATCAGAAGTGAAACCAAAACCAATTGTGGCTCGCGCGTGCACATTTTCCCGCGCTTTATGTCGGCTATTTGTAATTACTTCGAGTTTTGATTGGTTTATTGGATTGTCTCCGTCCTTTTTGATTGGCCAAAATAATTACTTTGGTTTTGGTTTTACGACAGTCGATTGAAACTCGCTCTATTGTGTAAACAGTGTCCCCAATTATTTTTTCCTAAGCTAAATACTATTGACACTTAAATAAAGTCTATCATCATCATCATCGTCATCGTTAGATTCTCACGTCCTCTAATGCAACCTATTGTTTTGTGGCGTTCTTGAGGGACTTAAAAGGCCGAGACACACTCGGCGACAAGTCGCAGCGACAGGTCTCTGCTACAAGTCGCTCCGTGTGCACTACTTGCAAAACAAGTCGCTACGTAACGACACGACGCCTGTTGGGTGCACACGCAGTGGTCTCGTATGAGGGGCGAATAATCGCGATAGAGTTACGATAGAGCGTAGCTGTGTTTTTAGGTGACGTTTTTAGGGATTTTTAAGTGCCATCTGAAAACGCACCTCTATAAGGAAGCTTTTTATTAATTTTTAGAAATTTTTATCATGATAATTATTAGTTTGTATATTTCAATTTTATCATAGTATATTTTTAATAATTATTATTTAGATACCCTTTATTTAATTATTATAGATAGAAATCATGTAATGCGCGCTTGATCATTTCATGGAAAGCGCGCAATATAAGAATTAAATTATTATTATTATTATTATTGTTATTATTATTATTGTTGTTGACAGAGTAAATTGACCATCGTAGGAAGATTTGAAAGCTGGGTCCGGTTGTTCGAAAGCTGATTGTCGTAATCTTTTGTTTTATGTTTTCAACTTTTTTGGTGAAAGCTTGGCTTCTTCTTCTAATGTATCGTTTTGCCGAATATCAGCTTTGAACAGCAGTTGGCAGTAGAGAAATAAACTCCATGGTTAATTTTTAATCTGGAATTAGCGTTAATCAGCTTTTGAACAACCGGTTTACGCGTTGCTATGACGATGGGTTAACGCCCAAAATCATTTTGATAGAACTAAGTTTCCGTGATGATTTTCGTCTCCTGGGTCCATGTAGTCTCCTTTGCAACCGCGGGGGCCGAAGTCACGCAACGCTCCTCTTCCCCACGCGTGGGGTCCACGCCATTTTCTTGCTTTCTCGTGAAAACGTGCCTTAAGCTTAGTCTTTTCCTTCTCCCTGTTTATCAAAGCTGATGTACTTTCAGCTGTTTCTCTTTTGATGTCTCGAATAACCGTTCCTTCAATCGTGCTATGCAGGTGGCGTTGTCCGAATGACAATAAGTCTGACTGTTATTTTGATGGAGGCCACTGGTAACATCAGCTTTGGCATTCCTATAATGATTGTTGTCATGATTGCCAAGTGGGTCGGTGACTTCTTCAACGAGGTGAGAGAGAAAGACTGGTTGTGTACATCTACTACTCTGTGGGACGATGATTAAGGACCCCACCCACCGGTAGGCAAATTCCTCCTACCCTGGGACCCGTTTCTCGAAAGTCCCGGAACGTTTTGGGCCCTTTTCAGGTGCCACAATTTCCTCTGTTTCTTAAGAAATGGAGAGCCTTTTGGCCATCAAACTCCACAATCATTTTGCTTTTTGATACCTTGAAAACAAGTTCAAAGACCAGTCTATCGAAACAAGTGGATAGCAGTTTCCGAAGTGGCTTTTCGGACCCGAAGAGTTTTCGGAACTTTCGAGAAACAGGCCCCTGGGGCCCGTCTCTCGGACGTCCCGAAACTTTACGGACCATTTTCGGGTGTCACAATTCTCTCTGTATCTCAAGAACGGAGACGATTTAAGTCGTCAAACTTCACAATCATTTAGCTTTTTATTGCCTTGAAAACATGTTAAGAGATCGGCTTTCCAAAACAAGGGGTTGGCTTTTCGGGACTTTCGAAAAATGGACCCCTGCCAGGTCCGAGTTTTTCTCTTTCCTTGTTTAGGCCTATTTTTTTGTCCAGGGCTAACTCTCAAATGGATACCGATACCGACAATGGGTTGATAGGCACTGCTACTTAGTGTGCACTCTCATGGTTAATCTTACTGAACCTGCATAGCAGGCGTATTTTAGCGAACGGGTGTTAGATATAGTTCGATCAAGTGTTTTGGTCGCGATATTGGATTGGCAAGATCAAGGAAAGAATGGAACGAGTAAGGAAATGATTAACCTTCACAATTTTGTCAATCTCCCTACCACTGGTCAGTGCACTTTTAGTACTCGCGCCATGCTTTCCTCCATCTTGCCAATCCAATAGACCACTTTCATAAATGGCGACCAACTTTACATTCTTTTGTATTTATGTTAATTAGACCTACTGCCCTCGCTTTAACACAAATATTCTTTTGAAATTTGCTCGTCGTAGCGAGGCTAGTAGGGCTTATTAGCATTAATTGGCCGCCATTATGAAAGAGGTCTATATGACGACCAAAACACTCGATCGGAATATATCGGACACTCGTTAGCTAAAATGCACCAGCTATGCAGGCTAGGTTAATTTTAGTGGTCTACGTTTCTGTCAGCGTGTGGTCGGCCTGTCTTGATTAGCGCGAAGGCCTTTTGAGCAAACAAGACCTCAAAAACACACACAACCAGAAGTCAGGCTAGAACCTTTAAGAACTGGGAAAACGGCTTGAACATTTGTTTCAACATTCGTTTGATGTTATGGAAAGGAAGAGTCGAAAGCGTTTGTGTAGCATCCGTTCATCGTTTTAATAGACCGTATTCATAAATGGCGGCCAAGAAATTATTATTTTGTCTTGATGCTAATCATCCTAACTAGCCTCACTTTGGAACTTAAATTCTTTTGAATTTTGCTCGTGCTAACGAGGGTAGTTTGGATGATTAGCATAAAGACAAAAGAATAATTACTTTGCCGCCATTTATGAATACAGTCTATGGTATCGCGACTGGTGGATGACGTTGAAGCTGTTTGTCAACTTCTTTCAACAACGGTTTGCGCAAGCGTACTAATCATTCTCTCAAAGACAAACTAGTCTGCTGGCAGCCGGTTTTTTCTCTAAGGGTCACTAGGACGAGCGCTTAGTCATCGCGAACTCGAAAGGGCGGTATGGCGTTGGCCGTGTAGAGAAGAAGGCGAGACAAAACGTCTCGCCTCATAACCCGTACTGAATTACGAGAGAAAAACAGACTGCCAGCAGTCTAAGACAAACGGATGCAGAGGGAGCCATTTGTCCTGTCCCTTTGACCTAAATTTCATTTTTTCTGGGTTCTATGATGAATACAAATTCTGGGTATCGGAATTTGGATCTTTGTAGTTAAATATTGATATCTTCCCTGCAGTAAGCTAAGAGCGGAACCGAGTTGGCGATAAACAGGTTTAAAAGCACGCTGTATGAGACCAAGTTTGCCTACTCTGATTTTTTTACTAGGGCCTATATGATATCCATATCAAGTTACAAGGTGTTCCGTTGCTCGGCTGGGAAGCTCCTGTCATGGCGGTGCAAATGCAAGTGTGGTAAGCAGGGTACAGACTTAATTTCTAACTAATGGACAAGGCGTCGGAAAGATTGACGGAAATTCGCCTCCTGTAATCGCCTTCATTCACGAGTCAGATCATGACATTTTAGCATGATTGGCTTTTAAGAATTGTTCAAACAAGAAAGCCGTGTATAGGATCCCTCATATAAATTACAAATGTTTAAAACATTAGCAATCTCGTTCCCAGGGGCTTTTCCCTCAAGTGAGGGAAATACCCTGGGAACGAGTTAAAAACATTAGTTGATAATTTTCTTGATTCAGTGATACCAAAACTTGGTAAACGTGTTTATTCTTGGATGTATTTTCCTTCGAAGAGCTTAATTGTTCGATTAAAATTGTTTTTATAGTCGTTTAATTTGGCCCCTACTCGCTCCGTTTCATGGAGTTAGAGGAAAGTCGAAAAAAGATTGCAATAAGACACTAAAACAACACTTGCTCCTCGAATCAACTCAGCTAACAAGTTCCTCACAAGCTCAACTGATTTTGCTACGTAGTTGCTTGGCAACAGGCAAAAGAACAACTGGAAAATAACAGGGTGTCAAGTTCCTATTTTCCTAGTTTTTCCTATTTTTTCAAAGTCATTCCTATTTTCTTCTATTTTTAAAAGAAAATCTCCTATTTTTCCTATTTTTTTTGGTTCGTGCTGTACAAAGATTTCAGGTATAGCCTAAATCTTAGTAAACCATGTGACGCATTTCATCTTTTTGGAAGAAAAATGTACCAAGGGCTATGGGCCCTGAGAGAGAGGCAATTTACACTAAAAAAGATGGATTAATTTGTAAACTTTTCATTGTTCATGCTGATTTCAAGAAAAGTTATCTCTTGCTGAGTTCTTGGAAACGTGAAATGTAGTGTTGGGGAGCTCAATAGGCCTTTTGCAACAAACGATCACGTGGTACAAAATCCGCCATGCTGAGGGCAAGCTCATTATTATTCCCCCAGTTGGGATTCTTAACAGTTGTTGTTGTTGTTCTGTTCTGTCGTTTCGTTGTGTTTCATTGGCCCTGAAAAGCCCCTATGGGGAGCGGTCAATTAAGTATGTATTGTATTGTATAAGTCAAGCTTGACTGGTTCAGGTCTCTTTGTTTTAATGTCCCAGTGGGGGAATAATAATGAGCTTTGTCCTCCAGCATGGCGGATTTTGTACCATGCGTCGTTTGTTGCAAAAGGCCTATTAGGTTTTGGAGAGCTGTTGTATTTGAAGCAATCGTACTTTCTTTAACAATGCTGTACCTGTTCGTAAAGGTGACTGTTATGTCATGGAAGGATAACTGACAGTTGAATCTTCAATTTCTGTTTGAACACAACATTTGTCAAACCGTTTTGCATAACATCCAAGTTTTTAAACGGCAGTTGTGAGGATGGAACGGAAGGTAGTGAAGATCCTAAAAAAAAGGATCGTAAGGTTGTGTGGGTAAGCCGATGTGCTGTGTAAGCTAGCTTAAGCTACTTATGAAATCTCCTATTTTTCTCCTATTTTTTCACGTTTTTTCCTATTTTTTCCTATTTTTCGTGTTCAAATTTCCTATTTTCCTATTTTTTTGAGCCTATGTGCTTCTTGACACCCAGAAATAAACACAACATAACATCTTTATTGAGACTGATAAAAGACCAGTCAGCCAAAGCAAAGGATTTACTGGTGTAAACCTGTGATCAGTAGCAAATAGTAATAAAAGAGAAATAATACTATCATTAAATATTTACAAATATACGCGTAGTAAAATTAAAATCAGGAATAAAGAGACTAACGGACACTACAAACATGTGCATCTTCATCAAGATTTAAAAAATAGAGGAATACTTTTTATTTAAATAACCTTATCGTGGTGAAATCGCGAATTTCTCTAAATTTATTCTCGTAGTGCAGGGTTTTCGTTTGAGGCTGGAGGCCGGTCGTTTCGTCCGGTGGTTTTCCATTCCATGTCCGGTACTGTGTTGCCAATATTTGAGGGGTTTGTTTTATTTATTATTATTATTATTTTTTACTTACTTACTTTTTAAAGAGAATTTGAGTAAACTCCAGCCTGAAACAGCGTTTATGAGTGTTCTATTTTATAAATTTCCCCCCTTAGGTAGCTCGCGCCTTCGCCACTCGCAATGCGCCTTGCGGCGCCAAATATGTCACGTCCGGTGCTTTCAGAAGTATGTCGGCTACTTTACAAAAATGTCGAAAACCCTGCGTAATGTCTAAATCAGAGTCAAAGACACCGGTCGGATGCTCTACTCATTGAGCTACTAGAACTCCTCGGGGCTGAACTTGCTTGTCTGCTTTATTAAAAGGCAGTGTCCCAAATGATGTGCGGTGTTAAGAGCGCGTGGAATTTTAATTAATCAGTTGTGCAATCGCCCATTGCCAAGCAACGTCTGGGTTATCTTCCTTTTCAAGGCTTCATTGCGTAGTTAATCACCAGTAGTTGCATTGAGAGTGGCTATTTATTACACGATTTTCTTTTTAACTTACAGTGACGTTATGAGCAGGAAGGTCGTTTGTTTCAATACAGTGGAGAAGGTAATAGTCGCTGCTATTCACAGTTTCATTGTTGGACTGACATAGAGCGAGTTTAAATCGAGTGTCGTAAAACCAAAACCAAAGTAATTACTTCGGCCAATCAAAAAGGACGGAGACAATGCAGTAAACCAATCAAAAGTCGAAGTAATTACACGTAGCCGACACAAAGCGCGGGAAAATGTGTACGCGCGAGCCACGATTGCTTTTGGTTTCACTTCTTATTGGTTGAAAAAATGTTGCGAGAACTTTGAACCAATCACTGAGTTAAGTAATGCAAAACCAAAGTAATTCGCTAATTACTTTCGACACACAATTGAAAACGACTCTAAACAATATTTGTAAACTATAGCTTTCATTCGTCAGGTTGGGAGAATAGTTGATGTGTTGAAGGACAGAAGTTCGCATCACAATGGTTTTCCTGTGGTTGATCATCGTAACACGAGTGGAGACGAGGTAAGACTTCGTTTTCTCTTTTTCCGTGCACTCGTTCACCTTCTTGCTGTTCAAGAAGATAAATTTGTTCACATAATGTCTAATGAAAATAAACTAGTTGCTTGCAACGGGCGAAAGGGCAACTCGAAGATCAGATTCCTAAGCAGCATTCGAACCTACGATCTCCCACGGGCGCATTACGCTTTTGAACATCAATGGTTGCACGTTCAGTGAATGTTCGTCAATATGATTTACAATTGCCACACTTGCTCACATCTTTTGATTTTATCCAGTCGGCTAAGATAAGCTAGTGACAAGTCATGGACAGACAGTCATGGGAAGATCACTGCGGTCGGTTTGTGTAATTTTAAGAGCTTTAGCTAATTCCTTGGGCTAACGGTTATGTTGCGGAAAGAAAGAGAGAAATGATCCTCGTACTCAAAAGGCGGGAATGCAGCTATTCACTAAGAGACCAAGAAGCAATCACGATACCCAGATTCGATACTAGATTGTTAAAGGACTCACTAGCATATCGAGGTTCAGTGCTTTGGAACTTTGTCCACCATTATGTCAAAAATGTAGGTAGTATCGACCCCAGGAAACTTCTTAGTCTACTCAGGAGAAATGATCACTTCAGGAGTTTTACCTTTACTGGTTTATCAGGTTCAACAGTTAGGAATAGATTAACTGATTATACGTATTTTTAAGTTGAGATGTAAAAATTTGAAAATTTGAATGTTAATGTTTTACTGTATTATAGCTTCTTACTTAGGATGTTTTTAGAAATGTAATTACTTTGTTAAGTACACGACCCCACAAGCTTTTTAGCTTTAACTCCTATCGTGGATAAATAAAGATTCTGTTCTATTCTATTCTATTTACTTATCTGGACAGTATAAGCAATTGTCTCCTATAGACACCTGAAAAAGTCAGGTGGTTCCAATGGGTTTACTAGTAAGTATTACCGCGACATACGTGTAAGAAAATGAACCTTTTTAGTGCGAAGTCCGAAGGACGGAGAACTATTAGGTTTAGAATGGGGCATGATACTTCAAGTAAGCAAAATAATATTTCCTGATTAAAATTCCGGTGTCAGATGTCAAAGGGTCGGACACAATATGATGCTTTACTTGACGCAAACGTCTTGGTGTATTGATTTGTCGACGTCAGCGCCTGTTATATTTCCGAAGGTAGCCTGCAGTGCAGGCGTATTTTGGGCGCGCGAGTGCACATTTTCGTATTAGGCCACCATCTTTCTAAGATTTGGTAACTGGAAGATTGGGGCGAGGAAATATTTGCTGAGGGAGTAGGCGTTAAGTGGAAAAATGGGGAAGGGGGGCCCCCAACCCGCCACTGCACCAACCCTCTCCCGGTCAAGCATCTAATCACAATTCAAGATGGCGGCATCGAAAACCTGATTTATCTAGCGTTCCGCGCCAAAATAACGCCTGCACTGCAGGCTATTCCGAAGGTTTATGCCTGTCATTGCGTAAACCATCCTAAACTGATTCATCTGTTGTCGACAAATCGAGATCGTCGGGTTTGATTTCAGTTCGGACTTGTTTCGACTCAACCAGTTATCCATGATTGTTCTTTTTTAAAAAAAATTCGGGGTGGCTAGCCCTTCGGATTTCACCAAGCCGTTCCTTATCAGGAGGCCCGCTAGGTATCTCCCATTCGTTCCGGCTTTAGTATGCGGGATCAGAAATCCCGTTCTAGTATAGTCCGCATTGCTCCTATATATGAGTACGCCTGAGCTTTCCAACACATGTGGGATACTCTGAAGAGTTTGTCTTGCGTGTATTCCTTATGGACCAGATTGTTGTCATCTTCTTTGAAGTCACTTTTTGCTATAAAATTAATTATGTGCATTAAAATGACGCGTGCAGGCCGTGAAGGATGATTAATAGAATAATTTATTGTTCGCGGAATTGCGCATGCGCATTGCAACTGCAGACGTGTCCAGGGAATTTCAGAATCTTTCAGAAGGTTAGCATCCCTGCTCGAGTCAAGTATATTTGTAAAGGAATGATTATCTGAAAGGGGAATTATTATCAATTGTTTATCGAATTTAGATATTTTATTACAGAAATTATTTGGTCATGCAATTTCCCATGTTCCGTGTAAAGAGAATCAAGTTGAAGACAGTGTTGGTGCCACTTTTCTCACGGTGGCTTCGTTTGAACGTCGATAAAGATATGGTTTCTAATTTTGTGAGAAAGAGGGTTTTTTTTGTCGATTCTAGGAGTTTCGCCCACTCGGAATGTGCTCTGTCTAACGAAGATTCGTTAATTCTATGCCGGCATGTTGGCCGATGTTGACTCAAGAATGATCTCAAAACGTTATGACAAACTTTCATAAATTGTGATAGAGAAGATGTGCTTTATTAACTGCGATAATCACTTTCACTTAGAAGCTTTCATTTCTTGAACTTATTTCAGGATTCCAGTCTTTCCAGGGAACTGAGTAAAACTCGGTTTGGAACTTTTCGCGGTCTCATCTTAAGATCTCAGCTTATTGTTCTCTTAAAATCCAAGGTAAGTTTAAAATAAAAATATACGTCAGTGAGATAACTGATTCAGGGCGTCTTCACATGATCCCGGTTTTACCAGGCTGGCTAGGTTAAGGTTTGTCAGGCCTAATTTTATCGTAGGAATTATGGCAAGGCACTTTATAACATGAGGCCTTATGCGTCCCATGACTGTATAACATATGGATGTATTAACCGAAGTAACAACCCAAATATGCGAAACTATCGAGGGCATTTTCCCTTCAACAACTGTAGTTTCTCTTCTTCTGAGGAAAACATAAATTCTGGATGGGAACTCAATAGTTTTTTCGCATTTCGCGTGCTAAATCTCTTACTCTTCTCTCCACATGATCGAATGTTGATCCGAAAGCCTCGCTTCCGCGCGCTTTGAAACGGACACCGCTGAACTGTAAGAACAGCTATTGGTCTCTGTTCATATGACAGTTTTCAGCCCGGTTTCCAAGATGAAAAGTATTGACGCGACCGCTCAGGCCTGAAACCTAACGAAGGAGCCTTGGTGAGAATTTCTCCAATTTCTTAGTTCAAGCAACCTCAAAATTCTTCAGACTTTATGTCAACCACAACTCGCCTCTTT
>OX421452.1:7259263-7264263 GCA_949126865.1 Montipora capitata | reverse complement strand
CAATGGCTTGCTGGGGGTACTCAGTCTCGCGGGCTCAGAAAACCTGGTCGTGGTCATTGTTATGTAAGGTTTTTCTGGTTAGTGCCATTTCCCATGGTAAATTATCCCGCGGTGTCTCACACTTGGGTTTTAGTATACCGTGTTAACCAATGGTCACAGGTTACGAAGATTACGGAGGTGAAAAGAAATCTCGCGCAATTCATTGGCGGGAAATTTAACTCGCAACTAACTTCATCAGCATCTTGATTGGCTCTTGTACCTCGGGCCTCAAATCACCCTGCCACCTTAGCACGTTAAATGTCGTGGGCGCTTCCTCTGATCTTTTGACGTATCCATGGGAATTTACCACGGGAAATTTACCTTGGAAATGTTGGTCACACGCACTAAATGCAGTTTCTCGTGGTAAAAGGGTCATTTACCGTGTAACCTCACTTAATGAATGGTTTATTGTTATATGCTCGTGTTGTCGTCAAAACTGAAAATTTGGTGATTTCATGTTGTTGTTTTGTGGAATACGGCAAAGAAATGCACGGAAATTCGTGCTACACGTGCAGCACAAGTATTTTTCCTTTTTTAACCAATCATGTCGTTGCTGTGGCCGTCGTCTTTGCTAAATTAAACTCCCTATAATGTGAATCAAGGACATGTTGCCGGCGCCAAGCACGGGAAAAGTGCTTTTGCTCTTGATTGGCTTTGAAATGTGGCCCTGGCGCGAGATTTTTAAGCCAATCACCAAGCTCTTTCTTGTTGAGCTCCCGGCTCTGTTTTATCGTGAAAATTCTGTCGAAGCTCAGTTGGAAACCGCTTGAAGAAAATGCGTTACTGAAAACAGTTACCGAGTATGCAAGCGGTCGGCTGGAGTCTGGAAAATAGACCGATTTCGATGTATTAAAATTCAGCCCTAAACAAAAGGCATCATCTCGAGGCTCTGGGGAATAAACTCATACAAATCCTTATATTTATTCCCTAGAGCCTCGATATGATTCCTTTTGTTTGGGACTGAATTTTAATATTTTGAAATTGGTCTATTCTGATTCCCTGACTCCTTTAATTTGTTCCAGTCATCTCTCTTAGGGACTGATATGAAGATATATAATTCAAACAAAGCACTTTCCGCGGCTCGCTTCTCGAGTTCCTGACAATCTTCAATATCTTTCCCTACAGAATCTTAGTATATCTGGAAAAGAAAGGGAATGCTACATAGACCTAAGACCATTCATGAATCCTTTCCCTTACACGTTAAACGAGGTATGTTATCGTTTTGCTCTTTTTTTTCCTTGGTCAGGGTAAGTTTGAGTTTTAGACAACAAGGGACTAATTTGAAAAGCAAGACAAACAGTGGCCCAGGGGTTCACTTGGAGCGACCTACCAGTCCCCCTCGGTTTAAAGATCGTTTCTCAGATCTTGTTGTCAGTTTTAGGTTTCAAATTCCCGCGTAAATTCAAATATTAATTTATGCAGCTGTGATGTAATTAGAGAGATCGCACATTGATTGGTCCACTAGCAGTGCCTTATGAGTAGGTAGAGACGCCCGTTTAAGTCATGCAGCGAGCCGAGGAGAACGCGGAGAGAGCGAGAAGAAGGGCTCTCTTGCCATTCTCCCTATTCCGCTTGCTTGCGTGACTAACGTTGACAGTACTTGCGTGACTAAGTTGACAGTATTTGGCGAGAGACTCCGTTCTGATTATAGGTGGTCTTTGCAAACGTTAATTATGTGAGTTGTTGGCTTCCAGCCATGGGTTTCAGAAACAAAAGAATATCAAAATGGTGACCATTTTCGACAAAATGTTTTTCAACGCATTATATAGGTCTATAAGAATAACGATTACAGAAGAGAGGTTATTTCCGTGCGCCTTTCTTCATTAAGAAGGTAAAAGTGTCGTTGTCACATACTCCTTTTGTTTTTCAGAGTTCATCTCTATCGCGTACTTTCAAGTTATTCAGGGCCCTGGGACTTAGACATATCGTGGTCGTCGATGAACATAACGAGGTCAGTGAACCAGGGAACTACAAGCTCCCGAAATTCATCTCCTTTTTCAAATCACTTAAAGAACGCGTTAGTATTTTATGAAAATCAATTGAAGCGATTTGCACTGCAAATGCTTCGTATTCGGACTCTTTTAAAAAGGAAACGTTGTTTGATGCTTTCGACTGATGTATCACGAAGACATTAGAAAAGGCAGGGTTTTGCTTGTCGCAATAGCATGAAAATTCTCTTTTCTAACTCGTCTCTATCTTTTTTGAGAAGTTACTTGATACCTGTAGGTAACAGGTAAGAAACGCGAGCATTAAAGCACACGACGCAGAGACGCTAGTTTTCTCTTACAAAGCGGCGCTGCGAGTGGAATCTGGAACGGGTCTTTTTCACTGGCCGAACATCACAGCTTGCGTTACGTCCCGTTTTCACGCAACGCAAGCGAACGCAAGCATAATAGCAAGCACAAGGAAAAGGAAAAGTTTTGATCTTTGCGCTTGTGCCTATCCTTGCGTCATGTCCGTCTTCACGGTGAATTATGGGCTCCTTCGCTATTGAAAACCAGACTTAGGTAATTCCCTTGAAATTGTTCTACTATCAAACTTTTTTTCGGAAACTTGGCATAATTAACATTCATGATATGAACATTAAAAAAATGCAATAAAAAAAAAATTGGGTCACCGTGCTTGTTTACGCGTCAGCAGGCTCTTAAAATGGGGTATTTTTACTGGTTGCACGTTAAAAATTCGAATCACCTTCATACAGAATTAACTCTTCGTTACTTGAAAGATACAAAATTTTATTTTGAAAATAAAGCTTCTTTTATTCACATAAGCAGTACTGATTGCTTCATTTACGCCGTTTTTGATTGCCTGGTTGTGGGAGTAGTGCACTCTTTGGGACAGTTCCGTGGTTAGCGTGAAGTCCTCGCCTTGGTCAAAATACACCCAGTACGGAACTGTTTTCCAAAAAAATTCATGTTCTACTATCAAACTTTTTTTCTTCTTCAAATATGTTCTTTCTTAGATTGTTCTTAGCAAATACCTGAAAAAAAATCGGGGGTCACCGTGCTCGTTTGAGAGAAAAGGAGCATTTATTTCGTTATCGGGCTTAGTTTGAGGGAAATCTCTTACGTTTTCTACGCGCACGTGCTCACGAGCGCGCGCTAATGACGCGAAAATCGTGCGCAGTAGGGATGCGCAATGCAATACCAAGGAATTACCTTAAGGGAATCATACGATGCCAAAGCATTTCAACCATCTTGAAATGCTTTCAGTCCAAACTGCAACAAAACGGTAGTCCATAACTAGTAAAACCTTTTCATGTTTTTACGATGGGATGAGCCGTTCAAAAAGACTACGTTGCGCGATTAGTTGAACTTCTTGCGTTCGACGAGTAGGAAAACGCAGTACTATAAGCAGATTGTAGCGAGGTTTTTTGGGACGACCGACCTACCGGTCTTGAGATACACACTCAATTGGCATCCCCGCAGATTTTGTAGGGGCGAATGATATCATAGGAGAGAGGGCCTCGGATTGAGACAGGTCCGCGCTTGCGTCTATTTTACGCTGAATTGGTATCAAACGCACTCCATAATCTTTGATTACTACTAGTTAGGAACTTGTTAGTGGTTTACTCGAGGAACAGATGCTGTTTCGTTCATTTGTCCCGTCTCTTTCGACTTCCCTCTACACCTAGGTAGTAGCTAACTAAGCTAACGAGCTAACTATGCTCTACAGCATGAGCGTTAATAGGGACCTTAAGATTCGAAGACGAGGACGAGAACGAGTACGAGTTTTGACTGCCCGTTTTTAGCGAAAATACTTGTGGAATTTATAACCCGTACGATCAATCTTACTCTTTGTTAGCACTTTAGGTTGCTCAATTATTCTTGTTGCTGGTAAATGAGCCATTTTGGTGATCAAAAAATGCCAAAACTGCTACCGTGTCGTTGACTTGTTTTGACACGACATTTTTGCAAAACCTCGTACTAAATTTTTCCCTCCAAAATGACGCTGGTTTGCGCGCGCTCAGTGTTGTTCTATGAGAAAATCTCGTACTCGTACTTGAATCTCTCAAATACCCGTGAGACGGAGGTTTGACTAACGACTGCTAAAGATGTTAACGTTACCGAGCAAGCAAAGAGCGGCAAAAGTGCTTTTGCTATTGACCTCGTATTTCCAGCTTTATTTTGTTGAATTTGTTTTCGGTGTTATTCTGTGATAGGTGGTTGGAATGGTAACCCGAAAAGACATCGCTCGGTTTCGAATGTGGAGCCATCGGGGGCAGATTGGTTTGGAAGAAGTTCATATCCTCGAAGCTCACTCCTTACACGATTAAGCGGTTTTAAACTGGTAGAGGTGGATGAGAATTTTGACTTCAATTAAAATTATTGAAGTGGTGTACAGAAAGGAAATAGAGACACACAATGTAATTGTTTGAATGTTTTTATATTTCTCCAACAATCAACTGAAAATAGAAAATAACTTTTAGTAAAATAATAAATTGATACATTTCCATTCTTTTTCATTTCGTGTTTTAAATCAAATTTGATAATGGTACTATAAGAGTATATAGAGTACAAATGTCTTTTTTCACCAAACAGGACTCTCGCAGAATATGCTGCTTGGTTTCAAATCGCAGTCATAGAGCGATGTGCGATTAAGTATTGCAACAGTCGAAAATTAGTTTGGCCAATGGCAAATATAATTGAATGACGCGGTATGTGATTGGAGAACGAAACAATGCACCTGATAACAAAAGAAGCTGCAGGTCATGGGAACCAATGAAAATAGCAGTCTGGAATAGCTGCAGGATTACTCATCACTGCGGGAATCAATGCAAAACCATTTATACGCTTGAATGCCTCAAAAAGCCCTTTCCGCTCAACAATTCTTTGCACTTCTCTTACAAAGTCGCTGTTTAAGTGGCTCCTAAAAAAGTGGAAAAACAAGCTGAAATTTGATCTACGACCGTGCAAGAAAGAAGAATGGGTTTAATAACCGGTTTGAAGTCAAAGACTGCT
>OX421452.1:7231763-7246763 GCA_949126865.1 Montipora capitata | reverse complement strand
CTGCCAAGTGTGGATCGCGGAGTTGTGGTCGGTGTGGGTTCAGGCACTACACATCCTTGTGCGATAAGCTAGCCACAACTACGTCATCGTCAGGCGGAACTGATGAGACCAAGGGGTCGCGTGACAAGTACTTTGGAGCGCTCGAAGAGCAGACAACTTTACATGCAACAGTATTGGTAGAAGTAAATGGAGTGAAAGCCAGGATAATGCTGGACACAGGAGTTTGGAGGTCATATATCAGTATATCAGTTCAGATCTAGTAGCTGGACTAAATTTGAAACCGCAACGTGTTGAGCGAAGAGTTATTGAGCAGATGTATGGAACTGTGTGTAAGGACATTGAACTGTGTCAGGTCAAAATTAAGTCTGACGCCATTGACGACTTTGAAATAGAGGTACAGGTTATTAATGCTGAGAAACCTGTTTTGACACACCTTCCAAACCCTAGGGTTGCAGAACAGAAGATTAATAATCCTCGGATTAAAAGGCTACCTGTACACATAATTTTCGGTGCCGCTGATGTTCTGTTATTTTTCCGTTTATTTTTCAGAGAATTTACAAAATTCAAGTGTCCAACAACACGTTATCACCTCTTGATTATATGGCAAGTGTTTCTGGCCGATATAACTCGCGCTCTGATTGGCTAAAAGCAGCTAAGCCGCACTAAGGCATTATTCTTCCGTGATGCCCACTGGCCGATTATGAATTTTGCAAGTTAGTTTTGTCTTCTTTAGAACCGTTTGGTCGTTACAGCAAAATCTCAAAACCCGGTTAAGCTGTATTGACCTCGCTGTCGCTCGGTCAATAGACCAAACTTGATCTTGTCGATTTTGAAAAGCTCTCTGTTTGGTCTTCCTGTTTTTTGAAGAAAAACAATACTTGATTGTATCCCATAACTTACAAAAGGTTAATTTACAATGGTATCTTTAAAATGAAGGTTATACTGGCTCCCTGGAAGAACTTGGAAGCTAAAAGTGCCATAGAGCCGAATTACGAATAATTCGCGGTACTACAATGAACACTGATACACCCAACACAACTACCCACCCACTTCACCTCTATGCTCTTCAATGTTTCCTTCCTCTTTTTTCGGTGTTTAAAAATTCCAAACGAATTTACAAACTGTTGATATTATCGTGTCTAGTTTTTTAAAGTGGCATTTGAAGGGCTGTCCTAAAAAATCGCACTGGTCAGAGATTTTCACCTGTATGGTATCAAAGTTAATGCATGGAGATGGTTATGGAACTCGACAAGTTCCTTTGTTTCATGTTTTTGTCCGTATTGTTGGCCTTGACCCTGCACAAAAGACACCTTTTTTCGAGAAGATAGCCAATCAAATCCTTCGATTAAATTACGCACAACTAATTTGTGAACCCGTGCGAAGCGAAAACAAAAGATTGTGCAGGGTCACGGTCAATTCAACATCGATTGCGACAACATTGTTCTCGCTTTTGAAGGTTCTAAGGTTTCATAACCAGTCCCTCGATTAACTATGATGGTATCGCAGTGCTTCGTGTAGGAGTTGTTTCAATATTCGAAGTTCATACACTCCCACGGTTCTTTTTTCTTCCTTAGGGGTGTTAATGATCTGTGCAACATCTTCCGCTGTAACCATTTTAATAACATTCAAATTTTATTACACAGATCCTCGTTCTTCTGTTTAAGAGTGTTAATGAGCCTGACATCTTAATCCTGTTGCACTTGATGGGTCTCACTAGGTGTGATTCTCCTGCTTGTCTATTCCTTTTCGTAACAATACTTTGCAAAATTTACGGTTTAATTGGTTCTCGAGGCTCTGTAAATCCCACGTTACCAAAGAACATACCTTGTAAGAACCTTTTTTTGATGGTGGGATTGAAGAAATGGACTGTAGGGGACATTGAGTGTAGCTGACGTTAAGGGCTCGAATGGGAGAATTGAGATCGATTGATTGCGTGCAAGTGCAGCTTGTTGGCTTGAACATCAATTCATATTTTGAGGAATAAACTTCCGCCGACGTTTCTCACAATGGCAGAAACTTGAAAACCGGATCCTTAAGCTTGAAACTTGTGCGCTTAATAGCTATATCACTACTTTCGAACGACCGCCTATTGTGTGCCTGGACAAGGAAATCTCGCCATTACCGGATTAGATTCGAGAAGAATTTTGATGAGGGGAATAAGTTCTTCAAAGTTTGAGTACCACTTAAATTCATCTCTCGCTTTTTGATGATTGAGTTTAATTGCAGGAATCGCATTCAGTTAATGCTGTTGCCAGAGGGAATTTCCTCACTGGTAGACATTCTCCGGTGTGTCTCAAAACGAATGTTCGCGACGAACTGCAAAGCAATTTGTAATTCAACAGGACCAAGAGGACTTAAATCCAGTTTGTTTGTTTTCTCGAGAAAACTGAAAACGTTTCAAACCCTTAT
This sequence comes from Montipora capitata, assembly GCA_949126865.1. Lineage (NCBI taxonomy): Eukaryota > Metazoa > Cnidaria > Anthozoa > Scleractinia > Acroporidae > Montipora > Montipora capitata. Next base: position 7,244,354 of record OX421452.1, on the reverse strand, counting down.
TCAAGGCAGTGGTGAATTTTATTACCAGCTGAAGTAAACAAGCACTTTTCTTTAAGTGAAAAGCAATTCACACGTGTGTTATCACAAACATGAACGTTGCAATTTGTTCACTGATTTGCAATTTGATTGTCTTCCGTCGTCACAGTCTAAATTGATCTGTCAGATGCAATCAAATATTATTGGCCGCTGGTCTGTAATTAGTTTAGCAAACGGAGGCGAAACCAAGCTCAAAGCGCAGATATCGTTAGTAAACTAAAAGACTTCTATCCGTCCGTCCTTCTCGGCGTAAAATACACCTCCGTTGTATTGCTCCTGTCAGTTTTGCGGGGTGAGTACCAAGTGTAGAAAAACTGCATTTTTCTCCCTTTTACACGGTATAGAACTCTTCAGAAGTACAGTAGAAGTACAGAAGTACGATAATTCGTTTTCGACCCTATTAAATAGCACAAAATGGAAAACTCAGTACAGGTCATACACCTGTACATACGAAAGCAGCGATCAGCGAAATGGCGCGCTTTACCTTAATCAACAAATTTTGACAAGGAAAGATTTTCGCTTTTTCCACGACTGAGCAAAGCGTTCACAGAATGTTTCGCTTTATTTGTAAAGTTCAGTTTTCAGTTGGTAGTGTCAGTCATGATTCAAAAAAGTTTACGTTGTCGTCAAAACCCTACAGTTAGATTTGGTTATACAATGTTGTTGTTCTTGTCGTTGCCGGTTTGCAAAGAAATGAACTGAAATGCGAGAAATCCCGGGATTAAAAAAAAGGGAAAGTAGTAATGTTCGACGTTCTTTACAAACGTTTTACGTTGTTGTCTTGCACAGAACAGTTAAAAAATAAAAAATAAAAACTATTGCTTTTTTCCGGAGTTTTCTTTAATTACACAGTCTGACTTCGTTGTGGCCACAAACGTGAAAGCTTCCTTTTTTATTTGGGCCGGTGTGCGCAACACACAAATTTCCTTTGCGTTTGACAAAAAAACCTCGACGCGGGTTATGAATTACAGTTAAATCATGATTTAGGTACAAGAAAACTCGTTTCCGCGAGACACCGTACTGACGAAATGAATTTTTCCCTCTCTGGGCACGTTGTTAAATTGTGGAGCCATTGGACAAGTCTGCATGGAGGCTATAAGACTTCATGTCGTTTCTTTGATCGACGTATCCGAAATAATTGCTGCATTCTGTCTTTCGTTGTGACCTACGTTCAGCATTCAATCGCAACATTTTCAGAAACAAAAAGCATAATTTATGGCAAAATTACAATGAAATACAATTGGTAAGCCGCTAATTTTACGGACACAGTTTGTGAGTGAATCTGAAGTGACGTTTTTTGTCTTAAAACGCAAACGCGTTTACTCTTTGGGGCCATTAATGTAAATGGGCGACACAAAAGTTGAAAAAGACCCATGGAAACATTTTTGTTCCGTTTTCCTTGCACCTGCTGAAAGGAAAGCTTTGAAGTTTGGCTATCAAATATTGGTAAGTTGAAGTTGCAAATATCATTCATGTTCCTTAAAATCTTGATGCTCTTTTTGCTTTGTAGTTTCGACGAGACAAATCAACGAAATTCCAAAAAGAAATGCGAAATAATCTGCCCTCAGCTTCAATTTGTTACTCTTTCGTCGCTCGGTTAAAATCATTTGCCGGTATCACAGGTATCACAATATGGCGACTGAGTTTAGCTTTAAGCAGCTCCGCTTTCGATGCAATGAATATTTCTGGGATCTATAAAACCATTATTTGATTGATCAAAACAACAGACACTGCGTTGGCAGGAACAATGTGTTACATGTTTCGAGGCGGGATAAAAAGACTTCTTTAATGTTTTGATATCAACATGTATCCTAATTTAATTTTTATGCATGGCATAGGGTTATTCCAAGTTGTTGTTTGCAATATTTAAGTTGCCGGCCTGCATAAAAAAGAGATCTTTAGCCTTTGAATTTTCCTTCTAACAATGTGCGTAATGTGTTCGACACAAATTTAAAATTTCAGTTTTCGTGCGTCGATAACCGTGAACGCGAAGCTCTAGTTACATCCAAAAAATGTGTTTTTTTTAAAGCGAATAGCTCAACTTTCCTTTTTCCCTTAAGTGAATAGCATTGTGTCCAGCTGTCTGTAGAACCGGTGTAGACGAGAAGCATTAAGCTTTCATGATCAATAAAACAATTTAATTTTTGGAGTTCACTAAATTCGACGAAGGAAGACGATCTTGAATATCACCTGTCAGTTGCAGCAGTTTGAAAGTTTACTCTTTGTCTGCAAAGAACATCAGCAACAGTAAAGAAAAACAAGACGTTCTCTTGTAAATTTTGATGAATTGTGCGTAATGTTTGGAAAAATGTACAAAAATCGGCAAACATGCCGACAGTCGCCATCGTCTCTCAATGAGGGGATTCAGAAAATATCATCAATGTCATCAAAAACAGAGAAATGTTGAACAGTGCTTCTAGGAAGTCAATGTTGAGCTTGAAGCAACAAAAACGGCAGAGAGGGCGTCAATTTAAATTATGATAAATTTACCTTGATGCAATCGCTTCGAGCAGTATTCCACCCTTTTAAATTAACATAACAAAAATGTGTTGGTTTCCAAGGATGAAATTGGTATACGAGTGCAAAATAAAAACAAGAAAAATTAAGAAATTAGCAAAAGAAATTTAGGAGAAAATTCTCTGAAGTTCTCTAACAAATCTCAAATTTGCTTATTTCATGTTTTCCCCCTTTGAATTAAAAGGACGCTAAAAAATAGAATTATTAAAAGCGCATCGCAGGCCAAACAATTGCTTTCTTCCTGTATCTGTATGTCCAGTAGTAATCGGCGATGTGCTCATATGTGACAAGGCAACTGTTTATAGATATTACGCAAAGCCGGGTACGTCTCTCGGACAGACCTCCATGCTGAAATCCAGAACCTCTCGCATAATTTTGTGAATAAGTGTTGTGAAACGGGACCTTCGGTTACCTGAGTCCTTTTTCTTTTTCCAACAAAACTTGAAGGTCAAACCATTTGCAGATGAAGATATGCAGATTTCTGCGTGGAAAAACCGGATGTCTGCAAACAGTTTGATTTTGAGCGAACTGCGTAATGTGAAACAAGGCAAACACAGCTAGTACAAACTATCATGGCACCATTTAACGACGAAGTTCTGTCAAATAATGTAAACAGATCGGATTCAATCATGTTGAAAAGAGGAAATTAGCGAGAGGAGAAATTGTCTACATCTATAAAATGGTGCCCAACAGCTTAAATACAATAAAACCTTAAGCAAAGACAACGGCGTGCAAAGGCCATTGTTTTGGTTCGTTAAACTTGTTTTTTTTTTTTTGAGTCATTTCGTCGTGTTCGATCCTCTCGGCGATTAAAGTGTAACGGCTTTTCTCGTTGAATTAAACCACGACAAAAAATCTATACAAGAAAAAAAAAGCGCAGAACGTCCGCGTATGTACAACGCCGATCAACCCTTTTAGCAGCTGTTTTGTCGACTGGGATAGAAGCCGCCTTGCATTTCAAAGCGTTAGATTCTTAGGTCGTGTTCTATTGGGATCAACCGTTTCAACCGCAACCGGTTTTCGGTTGGAGCGGTTGAGGTTCCCAATAGAACACTTTTCCAACCGTTTTCGGTTGAAACGCGGTAACTCCTGGGAATAGTTATTACCAGACTTCTCAGCGTTGACAAGTTGAGGCCTGAAAGCAACACGGCAGTATTAATAAATGGCCCGCGTAAACGACAGCGGTTGCTGCCAATGCTTTTTCAACCGTTTCAACCTAGTTTGATGCCGGTTGAAAAAGGTGATCAACCAAATCAACCGAAAACGGTTTTTTTTCAATAGAACACGAAAAAACCCAACCAACTAAAAACGGTTGATCCCAATAGAACACGACCTCATTAACTCAGTCGGGGGAGGGGTTGTTTGATTCAAAAGTGGTGATATGGAACAACTGAAGCAGTTTTAAAGACAATTTCAGACTTCAACGGGATTCGAAACTTCAACATCCCCCCCCCCCCTTCCGGGCAAACCCCGGGCATTTGACGGGTAAGGCCTTCCCGGGGGTAAGAAATTTGACCTTGGGTTGGGTGGGGAAAATTGAACCGGAAGTGTTAGGTTTCAAGTGATTTTTTTTTCGGGCGCCGAAGTCGCTAACAGCTTTAAACACGTATTGGACTAGATGGAAGAGTTTAATGGAAGAGGTAATATGAGCGATTGGCTTACAAAAAAAGGTCTTCAAAGGAATTTTGGCTGCGCAATTCGTCTTTGTCATACAACATGGTAGGTTTTCATACCCCTATTCATTGTTAAAGCTGTAGGTTTCTGTTAGAGGTAATCAACCGGCACTGAACAATTTAAAATACATGCAGTCGTAAACTCTCTAGGCTCTGTTGTTGATGAGGATAGTACCCTCGTTAAGCAACCTTTGCTGTGTTTCGGAGTTAGAGCAGCTTACACTTGCTTCTTGAAATTGTCGGACTTAATTAATTAAACATCAAGTCACTTATAATAGTTTCAATACTAAAGTTGTGCATTTATAGTAGCTCAAGTCTGGTAAAAAGGGAATCATCACATAAAGGGTCACGAAACATGTGTTGGAATGTTTACACACAAGCTTTCTTAAAGACGACAGGAACTGACGACGATTGTTCTTTAGTAGGGTTTGACAGAAAAATACGACGATAGGCTACGGCATTTGAACACCATTTTGGCCCAAGGGGGCGGGAATTTGAACGATCCAATCTTCAAAAGTTCAAATGCCCGGGGTTTGTCCGGGAGGGGGGGGGGGGTGGGGGATTGTTGAAGTTTCGAGTTTATCGGCGCACAATTGTACAGGATTTTCTCGGTGTGGCGTTTCGCCAAGCCCGAGTCTCTCGCGGCTAAAAGAAGACATTGACAAATCAAAATGGCGGCTGCGTCTGCAGCGTCCAAAATGGGAAAAACCTTAATTAAATAACAATGACCACAACCAGTTTTTTATGAGCCCGCGAGACTGAGCACCCCCAGCAAACCATTGTTTTAACGAAAACCGCTGGTCAGCAACCTGGTTCTGGTCATTGCTGTCTAAAGTCTTCCGTCGAATGGCGGGAAAAGAGGCCTAAGTGAACCGGGTAGAGTGGAAGTTTACAAATGTTACAGGATTTTTCCGGTCAGTTCGGTTGGAACGGGTAACGAGGAATACGTCTGTGGATTTCCATCTTTTCCGGAAACTTTCCGGTGGAATGAGCTGTACCGTTTGAATTTCCAACCTGAATTTTCGGTTTTTGTTGACAAATGTGAAACGCTCCTGTGGCCCGTTTCTCGAAAGTCCCAAAAAACTTTTCGGGCCCGAAAAGCCATCTGTGAAATTGCCAACCACTAGTTTTGGAAAGAAGATCCTTTAATATGTTTTCAAGGTAACAAAAAGAAAAGTAACTGTGAAGTTTGACGAATTAAATCCTCTCCGTTTCTTGAGTTACAAAGGGAATTGTGACACCCGAAAATAGCCCGTTAAGTTTCGGGACTTTCGAGAACTCCAGTCCCAATCAGCGGAAACACTCATGCAGGGGGTGATTATTTAAACAAAGTGAGACCTCTCCATAACAAGGACGTGAAAATCACCAAATTTGAAATTTTTATGACAACGCGAGCGTACAAATGTGAACTCTTTTATTCTCTATTTTTACTCTGAAACCGCGAGTAACAATTTCTTTTTTTGGACACTTCTTCCACATCGTACGACGCTACGAACGAGATGGACTTATCGCGAAAAACTTACGACATTGCAAAGTTCTAGTTTGAGGTGACGTTTCGTCGACGTCGCCGTCTTGGATGGCAGTATAAGTGACACTTAGATCAAAATAATCGACCCTTCAGGGTTTTTAAGATAAGCGAAGAGAAAGCACTGCAAATGTTTCGACATTTCCTTGTCTTATCGCATGAGGATGGTAAGCAATGGCTATTCTATAATTTTAATATTTGTTAAACTACACTGGGAATTACAGGAGTGGAAATGACACCTGATCTCCGTTTGTTGGCATCTCGTGAATTATTAATGTAATTAAGCCAAAAATAAAGCCAAATGTTTGCTCAAAACCAAGAAATAAATATCGACGGAAAATCATCATAAAATAGTACGACACAGTTCTTATACTCACAATGCTACAAGAAGCAAATAAAGCCTCTAGAGATATTATCACTTTGCACGGGAACATCACTCAAAACATTTATTACTTTTTGGAAGACAATGTCAAGATTTCGAAAACACTTATCGCACGTGACGTGCGTAGGATGGCTTTGGAGCAGGCAGTGTTGATCTTCTCAGACATTCAACACTCATCCTTTTTCCAAAAAAAGGTACGTTTTTCGTATTTTATTCATCGCAGATAGCGTTGTCCCTGTTTGAGAATAAGTTTGTCTAAGCCGTGAAATCCAGAAAAACAGATTAACTTACAAATACTGGGTAACGTTGCTAAGGGGAAAATTGTTGAATTTGAAACCTACGCTCATTCTCGGCGTTCACAATCTGATCCTCAGGTAGGCCTTAAACCACATTGCGTTGTAGAAAATAACGAACGCAACTTTTCATAGAGGCATGCATTTTTAATGTTACAACAACACTTACGCACTTTGTCGTGAGAAAATTTAACCGAAAATCCCCTTAGCCAATGCAAGGCATGAAACATGATGAATACACGCATTGTAGTCAACAAAAATATTCTATTTAAGAAAAATTCAACGTGAAAAAGCGAACTTTATGGACATCAAAAATATTCTATATTTCAAGTTAGCGTTTCCAGACGTACGTTTGCAACTAGTCGAACTTTTATATTATCATATAGAGTGACATGAGATTCTCCAAGACTTCCAAGTTTTGTGTTTGCCTACCGGCAACGGAGGATGAACTTTTTTCAATCTTACTTCAACGATAGCCAAACTGTGGGTTTCAAGACAAGAATGCCAGAAAAGTCAGTATTTTATCCGGCATCAATTCATGGAAATGGGGCTTCCTATAAGAGAACATTTTTGGCCAAAATTTACTTGTCTATCGGTGACGTCAACATGCTAGTCTACTCCAGTCGTGTTAGCAATATCTTTTCGAAGTAAATCTAGATGCTTAGCTTCCCAGTCTTTGAAAGCTGTTTCTTATTTTAAAAGTCCAAACGAATTGTTCTTAAAAGGTCTTCAGGAATGATCGTTGAAAAAGTCGCAAGGAAAAAATGACTGTGTTATCTTTTTCACCTCCTTTGCTGCAAAGCAAATAATTAATACCGTATTCTGTGATTCGCAGTAAACTATTTGCTTAAATTAAGTCAACAAACTGTGTGAATGCGAAACTTCTCTGATGTCGGGGGTAATGGGTCAGGCGTAGGGTGTACAACATTAAAGACATTAAACCTTGATCTTATCAAGCCAGTTCAGTTTTTTTTTCCAGGATGCATATTTGTGCGAAGTGTTTAGTCAAGTTATTAGTGGTTTTAGTTGACTTCGCTGATGTCAAGCAAAAAAGCCAATAAATTAAACAAGAGTTTCATGTTTTGCACCGCTCTGAATAGTGGGCTGTGGTGCTGACGAGATCACAATATTTCTGTAATTATAAAGTGGATTTGGGAGCTGTTAAGAGAATTCACATAGGCGTCGAGCTATGGAAGGATATGATGAACCACAGCGTACTCTCTCCTAGCTCTAGCTATTCTTACGACCACTTCCCAGCTCTCCGGAGACGAACAGGTAAAAAACGTCGGTATGGAGGCGCCAGCTATCTATTAAAAATATCGATGAATTCAGGGTTTTCAGTTTTTTCATTTAAAGATATAATTTTGTAAAACTAAGAAGCGTCAAGTATAGTTTTTAGATTTACACTTTTTCCCTCGATTTTCGTAAGCGTGGCATGGAAATGTTCAACAAACTAGCTGTATTACAGCTGTGGATTACAGATTACGCTTCAAGAGTTGGAGAAGTGAAGAACGAAAAACAGGCACGATTTCCTCTGAAGAGAACTGACGTTTGTATGATTAAGTTTAGCTAACTTGAAACAAAATTATACCCTCAGTCCTGCAAGACGTGATGGAATTAATGTTAATTTATTCTTCAAATAAGATTTCTAAAACACAAAAAGGTGTTTACTTATATTATATTAAGAAGATTTTCATTAAAAAGACAGAAAGACAATCTACCCACGGCGGCAAAGATTAAATTCCTTGATAGATTTGCTGCTTTTAAAATTGGTGGGATAATGATTGTAATTCTGTTAGGGAAATTACACAGTCTATATGAGAGCTTTCCTTAAACATAATTTTGTATTTACTCGATTTAGTACTGTAATTTACATGATAAACTTTTACTAAACTTAATGCCACCTAAGCTGATAAAAAGCATTGCTTCCTTTTTTAAAACAAAAAAAAAAGTTGCGCAAAAATGGTCAGAAAATTTTGATAAGTTGCATCAAGGTTCATGAGCTTCTGGTTGCATGGATTGAAAAACACCAAATTCTAAAAATGGGTGTCGTGAAAATAATTTGTGCATGCAACCGTGTGTATACGTTTGCGGTTTACCATCTTTTGAAGGAAGATAATGTGTTATAAATGAACGTTTATTTTATAACTAATTAAGCCAATCATCGAAAAAAGGTTTTGAGCAAACTTGATGAAACCAATGAAAACAACCATCACATTTGGAGTGGAAAATGGTTACGTGACTTGGCAGGCAATATTCCTCAATTTGGCGAAAAAAAAAGTCGAATTTACGTGATTATGATGCTATTTTTTGGAGAGGGAAAATATCACGAGTTGTAAAGAAGGCCATAAGAACGATGCTTTGAAAGCAAGGTGGACACACCTTATCACCAAACCAGGTGTGGCGATCACGTCGCGCATGCGCACAACCATTTCAGCCATGGGTGAAAAACACACGCCTGGTAAGTTGACTACGTCATGCTGATGAGGCATAACAAGGCCGAAACAGCTGTCCATGGCTGCCAACGAACCAGGTGAAATGGATGTGCGCATGCGTGACGTGATGGCTACACCCGGTTTGCTTTTTAAGCTTTTTCATAGGAACAATGACACGGAAAACGTCACCTATACTGAGTAGCTCATATCAAGTCCAAGTAAAACCACTCTTTCTTTTAAAGTTGAACATTTTGGTTAATGTATCATCCTTTATGCGCTACTGTCCGAGATAAAACGATGGAGAACGTATGATTAGATAAAAATGTCTTTTGAAGTGAACTGAAATTCTCGTCTTGTCATTGCGGAATTTCTCAAAGGGGGTTTGTTTGAACCATCCTTCGCTTAAGTGCGCACTGCATACAAAGAGCTAATTGAAGTACAAATGATGATCTTCAAAGCTCCGCCTTTTTGGTAATTGTACAATCTTTTAAACCACAGCCACACCAAAACGCTTTCCGTTGAAAGCTTCTGAAAACGCCCTAGTTTGAGTGTGGAGAGGCTAAAAACGACGACGTTAGGGCGTAGACGGCTTTTAAGAAAGCATTATTGTGGATACGTGAAAAGGAAGACTTTCGACAACGATCACGTAAAATCAGTATGGAAAGATTTTGAACTTGAAAACAGTTGTTTTCATCGTTGTTGAGCGTGGTAAGTTGGACAGATAAAAACGACAGGCAAAGTGTGCACGGATGAAATTTTATTTTGCTTCCTTTTCGCTGAGATGAAAAACGGATAATTTTGAAAGTCATTGGTGTTGATGAGGTCTTATCGTAAGGCTATGGTTTCTAGGGCTTCTCTTTTTGACATTCCCGGTCGATGATGGTTCAAGCTCGATAGATTTGACGCGTTTGTATCAGTTACATTTTCCAGCAGCACAAGCAGCATTAACGAGTAATTAGTTGATGACCGATTCCAATGGCCTCACGAGATAAGCGAATCATGAGAGTTCTTCAGTATTTTGTATTTCTTCGTCCAATAGTAAATTTGAAATTTGTTTCAAGTGAGAGCGCTCGAATGTAAAATATATCATTAGTACGTAACCCATACCTTCGACATAGTCTTGCCTCTCAACAGTGATGTTGTCTCCATCGTTCCTTCGGATAAAAGGTTTAAGTCAAGTTATGGTGGTTGATTGCTTTGTTTTTATTTTCAGGTGAAAGAGAAAAAGTACTCCTTTCGCCCCTGTACCTATTGTGAAGGACACTGTTTAGAAGTGAATATCCTGCGGGAATGAACGACCTGCCAAATTTCACTGTTTCAAACAGCTCTTTCATAACGCCAGAAAACACCGATTCGGAACCGAAGTATGCCAAGGCAATTCACCATACCTTAAGCGCCATTATCTGCTTCATCGGCATTGTGGGGAATATTCTTGTCATAATTGTCACGTGCAAAAACCGCGCCAGCAAGACCGCTGTACACAAGTATATCCTCAACTTGGCCATTGCTGACATCGGAGTGTTAGCAATCTGCTATCCATTAACTTTGGTTAAGTCCGCTGACCCTTTTCACTGGCCCCTGGGAAAGGTGGTGTGCGAAGTTTTTTACCCTCTCACAGATATCTTCTACAGCGCTTCCATTGGCTCAATCGTTGCCATAGCAATCGACAGGCATACGGCCATAGTGCGTGGCATGACCGCTTACCGATCCCTGTCAGTGGCAAAATGGGTGATTTTGGGCATCTGGATCTTTGGCTTTATGGCAGCGGTTTTTCCTTTGTATTTTGTCATGAAATTCATCGAAAATAAACAAAATGGTACCATAGATTGTACCCCTCAATGGCCAAGTACATTGGCTTCCAATAGCTACGTCGTCTCGGTCGTAACCCTCTGGTACATACTTCCACTGATCTTGATACTTTTGGCTTACAGACAAATAGCCAGCAAGATTCGTGCCAGCAAATTGCTGCACTCCAGAATCAACAGCATGTGTGGCAGTCGAAAGAGCAACAAGCAGAAAGGAATCGATACAGCAAACACGAAAGCGTTGAAGATTCTTGTGCCGGTAGTGATCGCGTTCGCGGTGACAATGTTCCCTTTTCACCTGTTCAGGCTGGTTTCCTCGTTTGTGAAAGTAAAAGGATGGAAGTACCTTTGGTTTGTCTACAACATCTGCAGTGTTCTTTTGTTGGCGAATAGTGCTGTAAACCCCATCATTTATTCACTTGTCAGCCAAGAATTCCGGCAGCGTTTCAATGACGCTTTAAGGTTTAGATGGCGTCGTTTGTTCCAAAGGCCTTTGAGACGAAAATTAACTTTATCTTCTTCTTTACGCCAGTCACTGACTGCCCGAAGTCGAGAAACAGATGTGTAGTCCTTTTGCTTTGTTCTTTTTAAGTGTCGTGGCTGTAACTAAAGAATTGTACCCAGAGATTCAGCCGTGAAGAATCTGGAAGTCTGGGGACGAGACTCAAAACCACGGCGACTGCAGCCCGTTTTTTGCTCACCCTACGGTACACCAATATTGTACAGTTTATCAATATTTCGCCTCCTATAGATATCAAAACAGAGTCAAAACTAAAATAAGCTAAATGAGGTCTAGAGGAGACGATAGAGTTTTGCGGAAACCAAAGGATCTCCCGTAGCACTTATATAATGTGAAAAAACCTGGATACTCGTAATGTATGGAAATGACAGTTAAGTCTATCGAAAGAGTAAAACACAAATGTAGTGACGAACTCATACAGACTGGGTCCTCCGCAGACTATAGACCTTACCGTATGCGAATGTTGTGTAAATAGACTAGAAAAATGATCCGCTCTGCAGGGGGTGATTAATTAAAGCATGTGCCCATACCAAGAGCCCAACCAGGTTGCAGGTTAAAGGGGTTTAGTTTCTGAAGAAGCTGTGGTGATACATCGCTGGGGGAGTGAAACACAAAAAAGGGTTTCTCCACTAGGTTGATATTGTAAATTGACCACCGTAGAGAAATTTGAACTGAAGCTGACGTTTCGAGCGTTAGCCCTGCGTCGAAGCGAATTCTCTTCGTCAAAGCGAATTCGTTTTGACGAAGGGTCAACGCGCGGAATGTCAATGCACTCAAACTTGCAAAGGGCATGTACGAAAGGAAAGGAACTTTATTTAAGTGTCTAGTCGTTCTAGCGCTGGAGCGCTAATTGGGGACACTGTAAACTGAAATGAACAATGAAAGTAAATCAAGTCAAATGTTGGTTTTTGAGGAGAGGGGAAACCGGAGTATATTGGGCACCGTCGCTTCGCGACTCCGCCCAATACGGAATATATTTTCTCCCAACTAGCCGTCAATATAATGTGGTATTGCCGTCTCAAAATCGCAATTTGTTTTTAGTAGCGCAGGGGCGGCATTGAACGGAAATGGAGTCGTTGATAGTCAGCACGAACGCTCAAACCACATACAATGCACACACCGTTTGGGGTAGACCCGAAAGACTTCAAGCGTTCACGGAACGTTTCGGTCCGCGAACTTTACGAGCGAAAATTTCTGAGTGGGAACATCACGAGAATCATAAATGGTAATCACTCTAACCCAAATATCTCTACTGTATTTCTTTTTCTTTTCTTTTCATTTGACAATTCAGGACATCTGGAAAATCGAGTTCACGCAGATATGCGTCTGGTTTTTATCAAATGACACAAAGAGGAAAATGTAATGATCATAAAAACGTACGGCGGATGGAATGTCTATATTCAGT
>OX421452.1:7211763-7219263 GCA_949126865.1 Montipora capitata | reverse complement strand
AAGGAGAGCAGAAGGAACTTTTAGGAAGTGTCGATCGAGAAAAAAACAACTTGCCATAAGCAACAAAATTTGCGAGATGAAAACATCATAAATTTTGTGTCATGTATATAACAAGTTACCATCAGCGAAAAACATTTCGGGAGATTTTTGTTACGTTCAATCAGAGTTCACTTTTGGTCGTACAAGTAAAAGTGACATCGATTTTAGCGGCCGCCTGTGATCAAGTTACCTTGAGTGTTTAATTTAATACTGACAACTCACGAAACAAAGGATGCATATGTGACAAAATGACGGCAAGACACCGGGTTTTGTTAGTTTTCATTTTTTTTCTTTTAGGTGTTATAAAGTTCGATAATATTTGCGAATTTAACACAATGATCGCAATCGTTGATGCTAGTCCAAGTCATTTGAAGTGTTAGCTGAAGTTACGCTCCTTCGGATGAGGTTAGTACTTGGATGGGGGACCTCTGCGAACTCCCTGTGACGGCGATAGTTAATTTGTTTTTTTTTAAACTTAATTTCATTTTTTATTTTGTTTGGCCGTTGAAAGCTATTTTCTTATTTTCTTTCTACGTTAAAACGGCTGAACAAAATGGTTCCCATGAAATATTGGCGTATTCGTTCTATGCAAAATACTTCTAATGAAGTATTCGTTCTATGCAAAATAATGTTCACAGTGCAGTGGGACACACAAGTACGAAGCAAGATCTAGAAATAACGTAGAAAATTCTCCTTACCTTTAAAGCTTGCCTTTTTCAAAGAAAAAGCATCTGTCCACTTAAAGACTCTCTGTCTACCGAGATGCTTTACGCGCCTTTGTTTATGTTTTCATTCAGTGTGGAGTAATAGTATAACGAGTGGGAAATAAATAAGCGACAAAAAGCTACAAAGGAATACTAGAAAAGCTGGCCAGTCGGAAAAAAAAAATATTTGCAATGAATAAAGCGCCGCTGCCGCTCTTGGACTTATCACATGTTATCGGGTCAGTTTCCGATTGATTTTGTCACCACACGCGGCTCGCGTAGCAATAAATTTGTACAAAACAAATTTTAATGAAGTACATTCAATATTGATCACCGTTGTTGGTAAAAGTACTCGTTTGTCTTGTCTTTGACAATAAAAAAAAAAAACATATATACAATTCATTGAATACACTCTTCCTGGCAAATTTGTTCACTAAGGGTCTGCTGCAAACGTCGCCGTCAAATTGGGTACCGTTCACCTCGGGAATATTTTCAAGAATGCTTTTAACTGCTAACCAAACAAAAGCATCTCATCCAAATGTTATTTGAAACAGTAACTGGAATTCCAAACAAGTCTCGAAATAAAATTAGTAAATATCCAACTAATTAATTTATAAAGAGATTACAAATATCACTCGGCTTACCACGAAGGGACATCAGCAGACACAGTTTTATTTAAAAGTTTGTGGTATCTCAGTGAATCGATTTGGGCTCTCAGTGATCTCGAACTCAAATTTACGTAAATATACTGCCTTTAGCGGCTTAGGTCGTGGCATTTTGTTGAATTGATTGTCGGTCCAACTGCTGAGTCCTCCAACCCATGTTGAAATTGCACTTAACCACAGGTACCCCAAGCTCGATATATCAGCAGCTCTTTATATGATAGACTTTCGAAAAGTGCTTCGTCTAGATACGCTCATTTACTTCGCGTACGAAAAATCACGATTCGCTCGCTAAAACATTTTCTCCTGGGATTATCGTGAGGTCGACTTGTGGCAAGTCTATTTATATGATGACCTTTGCATTGTTACGTGACTCGAGCGATTTGCCTGTTTATAAGGATTTGTATGGGGAAAATAACGATTGTTTCTGTGACCTATGAAAATGTATCGATTTAAATAAAAATCGTCTTACCTTACTTTAGTTGAGTGTTTTTTCCCTCCTGTGTGGTCTTTGAGCCGATTTACGGCCATTCCTATTAGTTTTAGAGGAACTTGTTTGCTCCCTCTAATATGCTAAACAACGTTGGGTACTCTCTAGCCTGCGAACAGCAGACGCATTTCCGGTCGTCGCTTCTCTCCCTCCGAAAAATAATAGTCCTTTGCTCCCAATAGAAATCACTTCCTTGAATTCACTTCCTTGAAATCCTACAGCTAAAGTCTTTCTTTAGTTTCACAGATGAACAACAACGAGTATTGAAAACTGCCGGGTACGAGGGTATTAATTTTTGATGGGAGCAAAGGACTGTCTCCCACCCGGAGTGGAGTCTCTGGCCGGGTCGCTAAGCTAACTTTTGATCGTTGGGGCAACGCGAAGTTTGAACAAAGCCTCTCTCGATGGCTAAAACGGGAAAGTTTTCAGAGATTGCCAACGTTTTATTCGGCCTCTGTGAAGATTCGACGCCAAGCAAAGACCATGGAAGGAACAATTAACTATCGTCCGTGCTCTACCCGGAATTTCGAGGCGACTGGAGCGGCTGGAGAGAATTTACGGCTGTTTTCCTTCGGCGGATCGGATCGCGATCGAATGCTTCGTGAGAGTACCCAACCTTGTTTAGCATATTAGAGGGAGCAAACCGGTTCCTCTAAGACTAATAGGAATGGCCGTAAATCGGCTCAAAGACCACACAGGAGGGAAAAAACACTCAACTAAACCCTTTTCTGAACAAAGCACAAAATAGAGAACAAGCTTTCTTTCAAATAATTCTTCACTCCCACATTTCCAATTTTTTTTTTAGCCTAAAAACTGTGCAGAGTTGAGAAAAAAAATAAATGTAAATAGCCAGACAACAGAGATGTGACTTCAAGGCGTTCGATTTCTTCAATGAGTTTGTTAAACCCACACAGAATAATTATTTGCCATCTGGTTTCAGTGTTGTACATAACAGCACAGTTAGTAAATTATTATAAATACGGCTCACTTTGATACGGAGATGTATGCGCAATTGTTGTCGAAGTCCATTACTCGTCACTTTTAAAACGCTATCCACCGCGGATAAATCACTATCCACTGGATAGCGCAATTGGTTTCCCTATGACTTATCCACTGGAGAGTAATTTATCTGGCGGTTAGCGCTATCCATTGTTTGAACAACTGGTGCCAGATATTTATTTTTCACCGCCTGTCTTGTTTATCCAATTGACGTTCCATTTTTGAGCTCGATAAGGGTATATTTTGTTTAAAGATCCACTAAAACGCCATTCGCATTACAATGACGTCAACGCCATTGCAGGTTAATTAAATATTCTACTGTGTCCACCGGATAAAATCTACGCAATTCTACTACCGTCTGAAACCTACGAAAAATACGCACAAAGACAATACTTAGCAGGGGAGTGACAGGAAAGACTATTGTGCAACGTTTTCATTTTCCCGACACGGGAAACGGAGAAATTCAACTCATTTTCTGACTGGATTGCCTATGGCAACTCAGTAATTAAGATAGTGCGCGCACTTTCATTAGTCAATATAGCTGTGTTTAGATGAGAATATGTAAACACGGCTGTGACATTATACGAAGTTTGATGAGTTATGTGTTGTAACACGCGCGTTTTGATTAGCTTGTAGGAAATATGAGCGTGTATCAAGAAAATTTGTTTTAATTAAGTAAAAAAAAAAACAGCATTTTCCTTCAATACATTAATTGTCGAATTATTTTTGAGAAATATTTCATAAAAGCAAAAGAGGACTTTTTTCCGTGTTAGGAGAATTTCCGGAGTTAGGAGAATTCTTGACGGTTATGCAAACCATCGAGTGCGTCTCGGGTTTGAATAACTGTCTCAAATTCTCCTAACTCGCCTCCCGCGTTTAGATGAGGCTATGCAAACACAGAAAACGTCCTCTATTGCTTAAATCGTGCTCGGACTGCGTTGCACTTGCTCTAGCTGTCTGCCCTATTAGTCCATCTGTGATCTGGTCACTGATCTGTAAGTTCGCCTTATATCTCGTAACAGTTGAATGTGTAATGTAGAATATATGGTAAAATGGATGGTTCGTTCTTCATCAACTGTGATGGTCACTTTCACTTAGAAAGACGCGTTCCTCGTTAAATGAGAAGCCAGTTCTTGCAAAAAATATCATCTCTGCATTTCATCCAACAGGCCCCAGTTGTTCGAAGGGTGGATAGAACTATCCACTGGATAACTCAATTGGTTTTGCTAGTGTTTATCCGCTGGATAGTGATTTATCCAGTGGATAGCGTTATCCACCTTTTAAACAACCGAAGCCAGGTTAATAATTTCCATCTCAGGTAATTCTCTCAATAGCGAGAATGCACCGTTTCGACATTGTCAGTCCTAGCGATGTAGCGGGACAATCCTCTACTCAACCCATTTTCGTGTCCAATGACTCGGTGGTAGAGCGTCCGAACTAGTAATCGGAAGGTCGTCGTAGGTTTGAGCTCTCGGATTTTTTCCGATTATCCTTGAGTCACCGCTAATTGAAAAAAAACATCTCATTTCTGTTTCGTTTGTTTTGATGTGAACAGCCTATTTCTCGAGATCATCATGAATCCGTCACGAGTTTGGTTGTCGATGGCATTCGTCGTGTTATCACGGATTGGTGTAACAGTTATTGAAGCAGATGACCAATGCAACTCTGGAGAACCAGGAATGTTCCTCTTGGGTCATACATTCAAAACGGTTAAGGTCGAGTTGCCCCACGAGTGCTCAAGGATATGTGATGAAGACGACAGATGCCAAAGCTACAACGTCCTCTTCGGTGCCAACATTTGCGAGCTAAATTCAAACACAAAAGAAGAGAAACCTGAAGACTTCTTACCGGATGTGAACCGATTCTACAGACAGCAGGCATCGAAACGAGGTATTTTCATTAGTGTATGAGCAAGCCCTAAAGCTCGTAAAGGTATTTTCAATAATTGGAGGGTGAAGGAAAATTAGGCAAAATAATGGCGCCTTTTTCTCTTTGCACAGCCCTTCCATCGGTACATGATACCAGGTCTGTCCTTGCCCTATTTGTTACTCTCGTCTTTAAATCATGAATGTTTGCCATCTCAGCAAGATGTTTTCACAACCTTAAATAACATAGAAGCAAAAATGTTCATTCCATGTTCTCGGCACATAATCTTAGGCCCGTTTTAAACGCTGCATTTCACATATGCCGAATCTAATGCAAAATGAACGAAAACAATAGATTTTTCTCATTTGCATTAGATTCGGCAAATGTGAAATGCGACGTTTAAAACGGGCCTTACTTGCAAATAACAGTACACACCCTTCCCACAAGAAGGCAAGGTGTTGGAACTTCCGAACATATATGATGACTTGCTTTTGTCACATGACCGCTTTTCGGTAATGTGACTACTATATAGGGAGTTTAAGAAACGACGACGGCTACGGCAACGACAACGCCAAAAAGCAGAGATATTATTGGTTGAAAGAACCAAAATGATCGTGCTGCACGTGCGGCACGCATTTTTAAACATTTCTCTCCCGTACTCGTCAAAACTACTACGTGAAATGACCAAATTTAAGGTTTTGACGACAACGTGGACAAACTACCGTGAATCTTTCAGTCTCACACTTTACTTCAAATCGGTCTGTACCAATCCAGTTTTAGGACACTTCGCTCATATTTGAATAATATAAACAAGATGGAATAATCATGAAATACTTAAAACAGCTCAAACTTATATTTTGAAGTGACGTTCTCGTCTCCGTAGCCGTCGTGGTTTCTTAAACTCCCTTATAACTACTCATTGCTATTCAAACTGATGAAATGAGGTTGCGCGATTCAACCGAAATATATCATATAACATAATTTCTCCCATAATGTTTTGCACGCGTGGCTCAATTTTGCACCCAGCAACGACATTTATATCAGTTGTTACCAGAAACCCATAAGGGTTGAAAGGTGTAACGCGTGTTCACAGCTTCCGAATATTCAATTTGGAAAACCCCTCGCTCCCGTTAATTTCGCGCGAGAAGATTGGTGGTATTGCGTCACGGTGTTCTTGCGAACTGATTGGTTGAATGTTTCTCTCTTGTTGTTCCAAATATGGTGCTTAGCAAATTGAATATTGAGAAGCTTGTTTCCCAGCACACAAGGGGCCGTTACACGTTTCAACCCTTATGGGTTTCTGTTACTTAATCGAAAGATTAATATAAGTCAGGAGTAGGTGAATTAGGAGTGAACAACTTTCGCCTCCAATTTGAGAGATGGAATTCGAAGACACCGTTATTTCTGTACAGCTGTTTTAACGTTCTCTTTGTTAACTTATGCATATACGACGTAATTAGTTTATGCATTCGTGACGTAGAAACCCCGACTAGAATTACACGGTTTGAGAAAACGACCACCATTTGGAGAGATATGGGAGTTGTACGTTCTCGAATCGTGAGCTCCTGACAAAACAGAGAACTTTAGCAACGACGACGGCGAAGGCAACGAGAACGTCATTTCAAAATATAAATTCGCGTTATTGTAATCACTTCGTGACTATTTCGACCTTTTTAATAGGACAAGGGTGTGGTAGTTCCTCAAAAAATTACACTGGTCGGAACGGCGCTTAATTTAAGGGAGAAAATGAGAATTTATCCTCAAGTGCTGACGTCCGTGATAAAACTCAAATTTGACTATTTCACTTTGTTTTGTCCACTAAATATGCAAATTTTTGACGTTCCCGTTGCCGTCTTCGTTGTCGTTGCTTAAGTTCCCTAATATATTACGAATGACGGCTGATTGGAGTGGTTACGAGTGCAGCTACACTACTGATTGGAGTTTTTGCACTTTTAAGCCTTCTGGCAGAAAATCAACACGGTCCCTGTTTGTTTTGGAGCGCGGAATGACACTTACGGTAAATTCATCCTTACGAAGACAGGATTTCTTAAGACAATCAAGCTTGTCCACAAATCTGGCTCAATACGCTGCAACAATGTTAATCCTGATTCCTTCTGGGGCTGTTTGTCGACCCATCATTCTCTACCCAAGTTGTCAACACTCATTACAAATGCCAACGGAGATGTGCTTCTACCACCCATTGGAGAACTGGAAGGAATGAACACAGCACACTCTGAGGAGTGCCAAAAGAAGCACTTTTACAGCCTCGCTGGGACTGGTAGGAAGTCACCAGAACTGGTGTTTCGCAATCTTCTAAGTCCATTGTCTTTGTCAAAGGGCGAGGAATTACAGATATGGAACGGGCAGGACTGGTCCAACTGTTATGAAGCAAACAACAATGGTTCTACGTGTGTTGATGTGTATGCATTGTACCTATACTAGACAGCAACACTGCTTTGTAGCATTGAAATAACATTAGCCGTGTCTAATCCAAAACAGATTTGCGAGAAACGTATAGCTAAAGTAGTTCATAAACCCCAGCACATCCTTTAGCGCTTTGAAACTCAAGCGTTCGCATTTTTAGTACCGTAAGGCTGTAGCTTATGTTGAAAAACCCTTTCATCGAGTTTGGATAGATCCTATTTGATGAAATTGAGCTCAGTCTTCTTCTCGAAAGGGTTTTTCGTTGCTATAGTGTTTGTAAAACGATGAAAGATACCAAAGAAGGTATTTCATAGTG
>OX421452.1:7204263-7206763 GCA_949126865.1 Montipora capitata | reverse complement strand
GATGATGATTATGACGACGATGATGTTGATAATAAATTAATAACTTTCATTAAAGTGGTACTATGACAAAAAAAAATTCCAATCTTCTTTTTCTTTGGATTTCAAAACTATGTTAACCCTTTAAGTCCCGAAGGGCCCCCCACTGATGAGCAAAATCGTCTGGCGTTAGACAGAGAAAAATCTGTAAGTGGCACTATTGGGGGCTTAAAGTGGACCTAGATGTCATTAATTAAACACCAAGTGACCCAAGTTTTCGGCCTTGATTTAAAAAAGACTCCTGTTTATTTTAACTGGAATTTCAACATTTAATGGTCTGCCATTACTAACTTTAAAATGTTAGGAGACAGTGAGGAGAGTTGGATCGACGAGAAAATGACGTCAAAGACTCAGAAGTTTAAAATGCAGTTGGTTTGTTCGCAATTGAATTAATATGCAGCACGGGAGTTTCGGGTTTCAAACTTTAAAACTCGTGGTTGCATATATATCTCATAAGCTGCATTTACACGCTGAAATTTTAAGCTAGCGAGTAAATGACGTCACTTTTCCCTTGGCTGAGCATTGAATGTGAATAATTTCGGACTGTAAAATCGAAAACTTACACTCAAAGTAAACAGCCTTTGGATTAAAAATCAAAGCACAAAATTTTGCCAGTGAGGTGTTAAGCAAACACACTTTCAAGATCTGAAGACAAAATGGAAGTGGTTTTTTTTATCATGATAGTAGCGCTTTAATTAAGTCAATTCAAGGGTGCATTGCAAATGTATCTCATTCTGGCATAAATAGGGTGGTTTCACAACCAAATAAGTACTAGGAACTGGCTAGCGTATTTACTATACTAATGATCTGTGAAGGATACGTTATTCCACTGGGTGTGATGACCGGATCCTTCATCAACTCAAAACTTATTCTTCCACAAAGGTAGTCTGGAACTTCTCTTTTCTGGGAAAAAAAGTTACTGTAATTAGCAATCTCAATGAAATTGGAATGTCCTAAGAATTGTAAAAAAAATTTCAAACAAACTTTTACAAAATTAATATACCTTCAAAAACAAAACAAACTCGTAGATATTTCACGTAAAAAGGCCTTATTTTAACTATTTACATGTAACAGATGTAAAATGTAAATGTAAATGCTTTGTTTATTGTGGAAGCGCACTTAGCTATCAAGCTAGTTCACAGGAACCCCACTCTTAATAATCCAAACTTAACAGAAACATGATTAAGAACTTCAACTGGCAGGAGGCAACCAGTTGGCTATTTACAAAGCGCAGTTGAGTTGAATCCGGGACAACCGGAAACAAATCCAAACCAGAGGTTAGACACAGGATTTGAACCCAAGGCAAACCACATGGAAACCCAATGCCCTAACCACTGGACCACGCCACCTCACTGAATTTGGATAGATGACACAATTTTGAGTTTCCTAGTTTCAAATATACTTAACCCAGATAGGCCACCAATATTATTAGCAACCTATCAATTGGAAATTGGCTATAGTGAAGGCTACATATTGCCTCATGTCACCTCATGTCATGGTACTTTGTTAGGGACGTTACCTTTCTTCTCTCATCAACTTGTTTGAAGAGGCTGTCAACTTCAGATAATCTTCGGTCCTAAAGGAACAAGTGCAAATTAATAAAAAGCCAATTGAGAAGTCCCAGTTATAGGAGTCGCCAGGCTGAATTTTTTCACCAAAACTAACACTAATTCCAAAATAATTATTTCCAGGTACTATTGCATTCAAAACTTTCAACATTGGTGTTTGCTAAAACTGAGAAATTATGCAACTGTTTAATTTTATTCAAATCATCATCTCTTTACCGGGGAGCTGTTTCCATGACTTGAAAGATACCCTTGAAGATGAATTAGCATTTTGTTTGATTTCAAGCAGAAATTTTGATTGCTTATCATCATAGTCTCTGCTAGTTTCTCCTAGGTTTGTACTTTAAATTAGCTCCAATCTGTCATGATCATATTTTTTTCCATTTCACTGGGATGTTTCAAATGAGGCAACACAGTGTACCATGTATATGGTGCCGATGTCAAGTTCTCCTCAGGAAAACTTTGTCTATTTCCAGACTAATTGTACTCCACTCAGTCCTATCACCATTATAAATCTTTGCCATAAGGAAAAAGACAATCTTTTTTTGTGAAGAAATTTTTTTTTACTGCATGATCACTCTGGGATGTTGAAAAAAATCCAAGAGCTACAAAGGGAGTCAATCTAATGACCTTGCGATAATGACTGCAGATTCTCTACCACTGATGCAATATAGGAGACCTGTGGCAGCTGGGTGACAATAATTAGTGTACTATAACACAGCTAGAAATGAAGCATGTACAGTAAAGCGAATACAAAAAGCGGCGTTCCAGGATGATCCATCATCTTGGATCTTCTCCCAAGGTTCCACATAAACAGCCCCACACAGGATACAGCTGTACAGTACATGCAAAACCTCACACATTCCAGTTTGATTTTCTCAACTTCATCTTCACTGGGG
>OX421452.1:7191763-7196763 GCA_949126865.1 Montipora capitata | reverse complement strand
TCCGAGAAGACTTGAAAGTCTAACCATTTGCATATGACATTTCAAAGGCAGCACTTTCTCCTCAGTTATTTTAAGACCCTGAGTGTTGATCCGGCCGGGGTTCAAACCCGCGACCTCACACGTGACAGCCTGATGCTCAACCAACTGAGCCACCAGTGTGCTGTAATTTAAGCTAAAATGTAAAATTGTCCTCACTGAGCTGTTCTTAAAACTTACAAAAGCAAACCACAAAACTAAGTAACATGTAGTCCAGCAAATGACATGATCACTTTCTTACCCCTTTTCAAACTTGTAAGAGCCTCATCATAGCTTTCTTGCTCTAGTAATGCCTGACCAAGGAAGAAATGGGCCTTCACCAAATTCGAGTCCAGCTCTAAAGCACGGCGACAATCACTTATGGCTTGTGTCCATTTCTTTAGTTTAAGATGGCAGAGTGCACGATTTGTGAAGAAAGTTGGAATTGAAGGATTCTTGATCTGAAACAGTATCCAAAACAGAATTCATTAGAATACATGTAGAATAGCAGGATATTGTACTTTATTTCATCACAGTAATCTTGCTCAAAAATTACAAAAAATTGTACTTTTGTTCTTCCCAAAAGCTGTGAATTAAAGTACTACAACTATTACAACAATAAAGAAATGATTAATTTAGTGTACATCATCATTGTAAATAGAAACAATCGATTAGAAACAGGACTTCTTTGAGCCTAATCTTGAGGTTCCTTAGACAAATGAATATGGGAGCCCCAGGGTTTGAGCTGACTTAAAAGGTTTAGGGTAAAAACTTCTTAACACAGGGATGGCACTAGGATTTTTCAATCTGGGTCCTGGGACCCGCATGTTCGGCCAAATTCGGGTCCCAAGCACTTTTTGGGGGTCCCAAAATCTTGGTGACTCTCTGCGAGAAAAAGAGTATGTTTTAGATTATGAGAAAAAGAGAGTAACCAACTTGGAATTAATATTGACGCATATGCATATGCATAGGACGGGTCGACAAAGGCTTTTTCTAGAGCCGTTACATTCATTCCTGGACAAGAACTCTGTTAATGAAAGAGCACCCTTCCCAAGGGTTTACGCATCACTGGTTTCCTCTCTTAGGAGCAACGAACAGTGACGTCTTTTGCTATATATTTGCATTCAGTGACTTGCAGAGTACATTCCTCTGAAGGAGACCACAGAAGGCGGTCGAAAATTTAGTTTTAACCTTTTTAGATGTTTTAAACCCCCTTCTGAGAACTTTAATTATGAGCACAGATCGCTCCAACAGTTTTAGAAACAACAGAATATACTGACAAATCAAAGCAAGTTGTGTGAGTTATTTAAGTCAGTGCCTTGCGTCCTGGGACGCATTAAAATTTCGATGATGCATTTTTTGGATTTTATTTGCGTAAAAATGCACGATTTCTGCGTTAACGCGATTCCTGTAACAGATTTGGACCTCCCAACCTACGTGGGAAGTGAAGTTCT
This sequence comes from Montipora capitata, assembly GCA_949126865.1. Taxonomy (NCBI): domain Eukaryota; kingdom Metazoa; phylum Cnidaria; class Anthozoa; order Scleractinia; family Acroporidae; genus Montipora; species Montipora capitata. The sequence goes on along the minus strand of OX421452.1, from coordinate 7,195,294 downwards.
TCTAATAGTAAGCAAAGCAGAAACCAATGGGTGGTAGAGCATTTTAGAGTCCCGGTGAAATTTTACTCAGACTGTCTGTCAGATCCAAGAGAGGGGGGGTCAGACAGTCTAAATTCACTGATCTCAAAGCAGTCAATAATTGCATTTAATAATCAGCCTTAAGTTGTTCTCAATTTATTATGCTCCATCAAGCATTGTTGATAGACAACTGCTGGCTAATCCTTTCATATTGATTTTGTAATGATGTTTTCTTGACTTGGGTAACAGGCTTCAAACTTAATTTGACAATATTATGTTATTATTATCAAAAAAAGAGGAGAATTAAACTGATAATTCTGTCATGGTGCCGTTGTCAAGATAATTGCAACCTTATTAATGAGGGATTGAAAAAACAGAAAAGCGAAAGCATGGAAAGAATGTATGCCTTCATGCATTTTTCATAGAAACCTCGAGAAGCAATAATAGACGTAGTTATTCTAATTAGTTTTAACAATTTGTAAGGTAATTGGACACATAATTTGATGGCAATAAGACCGCAGCAATAATCAATATGACCACACTAGCTAACTGAACAAGCAAATTGTTTCAAGATCAATGACATCTGAATACTTACGATAGCTTTGGTGTAACACTGAGCCGCATCGTCATAATGTCTGCCGCTAAAAAGACGATTTCCTTGTTCTTTAAGTTCTGTAGCCGCCATCCCAGCGAGATAAAATCAATTACAATATCTTTTTTTAATTACATTTGTTTGGAAAAAAAACTCCCGAAGCAACGTCACTCAGCTGACTTTGACTTTGTATTTTATGGACGACCGCAAGGGACTGATGATGTTACATTTTGTGCGGGGTAGAGACGAGATGATTTGTTCGTGGTAAAGTGGGGGTGGACTGAAGAATAGTTTTTGCGGAATATGAATTTGTTTCTTCATGTGTTGCTCTTTACCAACTGAACCTTCAGCAAGATTATTTTTAACACTTAAAGTTTATCCTTGAAGAGTTTAATTGGAAAATTTCCCCTTGGCTCACATACGCTCCATATCTTTTTGTCCGAGTCCCCACCCAGCCCTCATAGGAATTAATTTGCAAACGGAAGTCCTTCAGTGACAGCACTGCTGTTTTAAATGAAATCGCTTAGCCAAATAGCCTACGAAAAGTCAACAAAGGAATGTAAGAAGCAGACTTGCCGGCCGCCATACGCTATATAATTATTAGTTTGATTTCAAAATGTCCTGTTTGAGTTGCTCAAGGTAAGATCAGAAGTTTAGGCGTAGCTGCAGAATACAGGGCCCACTATTTTCCTGAAGTTGTGTTTATACTAACGATTCGGGCTTGAGGAGGACCAAGTTAAAAAAAAAAAAAAAAGTAAGCTATTAAGCTAATGTAAGGTAACGCATAAGTTATGCTTCATTAGGTTGCTAAATGTCCGTTTTCATGCCTAAATGGCTGCATCTTTAAATTGGTGGTGGCTCCTATTAAAGCATACCGTCACTACAGGGCACATGGTGCAAAAGGAAACGTAGTTAATTTATCTTAATGTTTTCCCTGTAGAGATTTACCAGTATGTGTACCGATATAATAAGGCTAATGTACATGTTAGGGTGTAAATTTTTTGATTATGGCCGTTACCAAGGCAATATCACATCTAAGGACAGATATACATGTATTCTTATTTTTGACCTAAATTCCTTAGTATTTTTACTTTTCTTTGGTGAGACTTTTTGTATTCTTTGCCACATTATGGAAATGATATTGCCTGACATTTTGAAGTGGTAAAAAGTCAAGGCTGCTTCAAGCAACTCTGGGCCTGAATTGTTTGGTATTATTTCTTACGGATAATACAATAGATCTGGAAAGAATATGATAATGGAATAATCCATGTATACATATTTTTTAAAAAGTACCAAAAGAATGCATCCAGGTGTTTGTAATATCCTTTCTCAAGATGGTTTTATTACTTGCCTCAAGTCAGATGCAATAATGGCAGAGCACTCGGCTGGCCCCAAACATGCAATGGGGTCTTACAACAAGAAAAGCAGGAAGTCTGGAGTAAGTACATGATGGTAATCCAAAAATGTTGGTGTCTGTCTTATAGATTGACATTTTTTCATTTTCAAACTCAAAGGCTGATGAACCCTCCTGCGAAGAAGAATGAAGCCTACCAACCAACAACAATAGAGCAGACTGCTAACATGATCACTCATGGTGTAAGGAATCTTTTGATATTTTATTAAGGTTAGGAAAGTTATCATTATAACAAACACTGAGCCTATTATGAAGCGTGTATCGTTGATTTGCCCCGTACCAATGAAACGGGGTAGCTATGTTTTCAGCTTCAATTAGCAAAGAATATGGCTAAAAACAATATTATTATTTTAGTAACAGTCATGTTTAGCACTCATGAAAGGAGAACAGATATTGGCTCTTTGAAAAAAGTCAGTTCACATTTACATCACTGAGTAGACATTACAACTGTAGGTGCCTGCGGTGTAACCTGGGGCTTACACTAGCCAATGGTTCTTCTTGTCTTGATATTGTGAATAAATTTAGAAGGATCATAGCTGTTGGACTGTAAGGCTGAATAGTCCAATGGCTATCCTTCTAAATTTATTCACAATATCAAGACAAGAAGCCAATCTTCCATGATTCCTTCCCCTGAAGAATTAGTTGGTATGTTTTTCAAATTAGTGGAAATGTACAACTCCTTTGCATCCCTTCTGTACATCAAAGGTGTCACTGACACACACCAACAAGAATTTCCGATTCCTAAGTCACAACCCCCATTAGCTTCACAACCCAATGTTGTCTTCAAAATCCCCTGTGGCAGTTGCTCTTGGAATTACGTTGGCGAAACAGGCAGATCCTTTGCCACAAGGAACAAAGAACATATTAGAAAGGTGAAGACAGCGGCCAAAGACTCCAGAATTGCTAATCATGCTTGGTCCCATAACCACATCATTGACTTCAACAATGTGTTGATCCTTGACAAAAAAAATTCCCGCATCAGGAAGTTTCTAGAATCTTGGCACACCTCTATCATGCCTGATGCAGACAATGACCCTTGCCCACTTCCAGGAAAATACTGCATACTATTTAACAAAAATTTTAAATCACCTTTTTTTTCCCCTAATTTCACTCTATTGTTATCATTTTTATATCGCTATAATATATTCTCCGTATGTTTACTTCATTCATCTTTTGCCTGTTGAAGACCACTAGTCTTGTAGTTCTAGTGGCCGAAAGCTTGCAATTTTTAACATTACTTTTTAGCCAGAAAACGCCCATTCAACTTTTTTTATCATGACTCATCCTGGCTGGTGCGTTAATTCCTTCAACTGTTTCATAACAAAAACAATTGAGACAATAAGTGCTAGAACCCCTTGCTCTCAATATCGGTGTACTTTTGGTTTTAAGGTATTCATTATACCAGGGATGTTTGCAGTGTTGAAACTTCATGATAACTCCAAAGCACTTTCTGCTTCACATCGATTTATTGCTGAAGTTTATGGCGCTTCCTTCATCCTTGTGTTCT
>OX421452.1:7184263-7186763 GCA_949126865.1 Montipora capitata | reverse complement strand
CTTGGAGAGGTTTTTTCCTCTGGGTATTCCTGGACCAGTTATCGCCTCTCCTCAAAAACTAACATTTTATTTGATTTGCATTAATTTGTTGAGTTCAATTTACATTGTCCCCAATCAGTGCTCCAGCGTTATCAGGAGAGACACTTCAATAAAGTTCCTTTCCTTTCCTTTCCTTTCCTTTCTACAGCCCACTCCAATTCTCCAGTGACAGCAAATTTTGATATCTACAGTCTCACAAATGCTGTTTCTAGTGTTCTCCTTGAATTGAATTTCAATTTGGATCATCATTTCATTTTAACAACAATGTCACCTTAAAGCCACTCCCACTTTTGGAGTCTGAGGAGTAATTTGTTAGATTTTGTTCAGGAAATTGGTTGAGTTTTATAACAGATTTCTGGAAAATTTGGTGGAAAGTAACCTTTTCCAGTTTTTCACCTTTTTTGCTCTTTGTTTTTGCCCTAAGGTCAAATTAACATTGTATCATTAATCTTGCAGGTACAAAATGATGGAGACGGTGTTCTATTTAATTCTTGGAATAAGTCCTTCTCTCCCTTTAGCACTTGCAAGTGTAAGTGGGAATTTACTGGCTAACAGTTACTGACTTGTTACTTGTTATATTTATTTATCTTTTGTTGGACGAAAAATCCTGGTTGGGCGGGGGGGGGGGGGGGTACTTCCTGTGAAGGTGCTAATGGGGATGTGCTGCTGGATGGGGTTGCATTTTCACAACTGGATTGACTATAATGGGGTCACATTTTCAACATAGTTCCAGACAGAGCTACTAGAATGGGGTCGCAATTTGTCAGGATTTTGGGGTGAAGACAATTCTGGCTAGTGGGATTTCAAAATGGAAAGATTTTTTTTAAAATTATTTTTTTAAATTTGACTTTCACATTTTTTCACGCAATCACTTACAAAATGTAAAAATGAACCTACGTTTACAATTAAAATGGAAAAGATGGGGTCTATAATTGGCCATAAAATAGTCTATAAAGAGCTAGGGGTTCTGAGAGGCCAGTTGCACATACCCAGCAAAAATTGACCCAAGTACCCTCCCCCCCCCCGGAGAAAATAGGCGAGGAAATAATATAAAAAATAACATAATACTCTTTTTTTGTCCCTCCAAAATTGTGCATAAGTATCGTATTTAATTTTCTCTTGGGACGTATAATCGTCCCAAGAGAAACTGGAAAAAAAACAAAAACTCTTTTTCAGTCGACAAATTTCCCTGCGAAATAGCTATAAAGCCGACATAAGAAAAAACATAATTTTATTGATTTGAAAATGAACTTTTTCCAGACAAAATATATTTAATCCAAATCTCTCTTAACCAGAGAGAATTTACTTTCGAAGCGCTTTCGGTTTTTACCGTCTTTGTACAGTGGAACGCCGCCTTTCGGCCACCTCGATAATGCGGTCACCTCCTTTTGTGCGGCCACTTTTTTTGGCCTGGCATAACAGCCATACATTCTCTTATTAAAAAAAACCCTCGTTAATGCGGTCACCCGTTATTACGGCCAGCGGCCACAATTTAAAATCCCCAAACCGTAGAATCCTCTATAATTTCAGCGCGTTAATACGGCCACTCGCGCTAAATTTAGATACCAAAACGCCTTTGTCAATCTCATTGACCTTTGTAATTTACATGTAGCTGTACCACGGTAATCCAACAGACGATTCACGTTTCAAAGTACTGTCAGCAATATTCTTTCCTATATTCATTACAAACATGATCTTGACACTACTGTAACATCCAGTAAGGCAAATTTCGAAGGGATTAAGTCATTGTGCTTTCATCAAAAACATGATTGATACTGAAGTCTTTCAGTTAGGTAATTACGGCGGCGTGCGTTTGTTAGAAGCTGGGCCTGTTCTTGTTTTGGTTTTAGGCTCAGAACGTACAGTACGCTTAACAATTTCAAGAGTTTTCCCTACTGAGCGAAGTGTACGTACATTCCTGTTGTTTATGAAAGAAAAAACTTGTTCTGGAAACTGTGCAAATGCGATATCAGTCATTACGGCCCTTTAGTCATGAATTTCATCCTACCCCGGTAATAAGGCCACCCCGTTAATACGGCCAATTTGTTTAGGCCCGTTGATGACTGTATTAAGGAGGTTCCACTGTATGTGACAGCGAGAGGTGCTTTGCGAATATTTTTCTGGTTGCGTTCCACTGAAGGGGCTAGGGTTAACGAAAGTTAATGTATGAAAGCCATAAACCATGATTTTAACTGCGGTGAGAATCAAGTTAAGATACCTATCATCGCAGTTATTAAATAACCTTACTTGAGCAGTAGCGAAAGGAAAGCCTGAAAAATAATTTTATTTAGGATTGAAAGGGAATCGAATCCAGAGTTCTCTGCGATACCGGTGCAGTGCTCAACCAGTTTGAGCTATCAAGCCGTCTGGTAGACTTTCTCAAAAGTCCGTTTTCGTGAGTTTCCTGTTGGGGAAAAACTGTCGACTCCTGGCGCCTTGACAAAAGTCGACTTGTGTGCCA
>OX421452.1:7161763-7179263 GCA_949126865.1 Montipora capitata | reverse complement strand
TTTCACAAATTTCAACTTGAATATCATCACTTAAGTTTACTCCTATTGTTGCTGCAGATCTTACTCAGTTACGACTCACAGCACTGTAATTTTTTTGATTTACTGTCCTAGGTCTATTCAAGAATTCGGACTGTTGTAAAGTCTGGAGTTTTATGCATCACAAACCAAGATTCCATCGAAAATGGACGAGTCATTGCAACGGTGGGTTTATTACTGATATTCTCTTGCTCCGTTTGTGAATTTGTTGATATTTATTATCATCAACAAGGAATGTGTGTTTTTTAATGTGATGTTTTCTCTCTTTTTTATTCTTTAGCGATGGAATAAACGTTGGTTCGTGTTGAATTCTACAGGGACGCTTGATTATTTTTACTATAACGAAGAAGAGGTATGGAGCGCAGAAATTTAGTGAAATTAAGCTGATTATTTGGTTGAAAGTTGCAGTCCAATCGCTGTGGTCAGTATTTTAGGCAATATTAAGCTTTAATACCCTTTAGCTTATCCTTCTAGTTCAAACTAAACTTAATATTTTTAATTCAATTCGAGACATCTCTCGCTGTGAAAATATGTTTACGATCACCGTATGAACTCCCAACCGGGATGCATTTTAAAATGCTTCTCTGTAATACATATATAGCTTCGCCGTTTCACTCACTACACACAAATATTTGCTCTTCACGAAGTGTGCATTTTTGACATATAGACTTCTACTTCTAAATGCTATGACAGGCTGGCTGTTTATGTATCTCAGCTTGTGCATAGTGCAGATAATTGATAAAGCCACAAAATTCATTTGGTCACAACTTGTAATCTGAGACTGACATTTGTAAACAACGGTAGACTTTTGACAATCTTTAGGCTTGTTAACCGTTACATCGTCTTAGGATTACTGTTTGGAATGCGGGCATTTCGGTGAACCGGCATAAATTTGCCCACTAGGGAAGAAATAAAATCTAGGCAATTTCAAATGACAGTAAAATCATCGTTACGTTTAAAGAATGAAAAAAGCGTGCTCGATTTTGTTCCAAAGTAAATAAAGGCTAAAGTACACGAATGTCGTTGTAACAGATCTCACGTTTTCCATTTGAGGATAGTAGTTTGTGTGGCATTTTTGGTGTGTAGTATACAGGTTTTTCTTAAATTAATTGTGTACACTGTACATAAAAGGCAATTTATCCTAACAGTTGCATTCGTTACTTGTAAACATTTACTGTAGGAATTCAGAGAATGGAATGATATTGAATACCTCTGTCATTTGCTGGTTCGGAGTAGATCTCAAATTAACATTTTTTGGTTGCATATTCTTGTAAGAAGTTGCTACTTCTTGTAAACCCTTTTTGTTTACTCATTCAAGGGTTCGTTTTTTCTAGCTGGTGATAAGAGTGTCAAAGGATCACTTGTCAATAACTGAAATCCCTCTTTAATCCCAATTATGAAGATTAGAGTTCCAGTACAGATTATTAAATTTAATAAAAATACCCACCTTAAAGAACACATCAAGATGACACCTGGGCTAAATAAAGGATGGACAAATTGGCCTGGCTTAGGGGTCACTGGAAAAAAAATCCAGTCTGATACTAAAAATGATTGCTAAGCATTTTGATCCTCTAAGGGCTTATTGACAGGGGAAATACTATTTGCCTTCTTCCAGCAAATTAATAGTGACCACAGTGCAGTGTTTTACATTAATTGCATCCTCAACACTCTTTTAAACCATTGTAAATTAGAAATTTAATGAAATAAAGGTGGTTGTTTTTATTGTTTAATTAAGGGAACATGCATATATAATATAATGCACACAATTTTAGCAACTGGGGACATATAGAGAATGCTTGGAAGTAATGTGTATCTAGTAGGTATGGGACTGACGCAAAGAGAAGTGCTGTAACTTTGGGAAACCACTGTGGCTTTTTTTGCGTAAACGTTGTTGGCTGACTTTTCAGGAGTAACTATCTGACAGAGGTGAAATGTCAGGGAGCATATTTCCTCAGAAACTTATGCTTTCACTTTTCTTCATTGCAGAATTCTTCCACTGAAAGGTTAGATGGAACCATTAATCTTGACAATTGCAGTGGGATCTTTATTGCCGAAGGAGACACTGCTGAACCATTCTCAATCGGTTTGAAGCTGGGAAAGGTCACCCATTACCTGAAGGCTGAAAATAGACTGGAGTTAGATAATTGGTCACGAGTATTGAAGCCCTTTGTCCATGCCTCTCAAGCTTACATTCCTCGACGCACTTCAAGTTCCAGTAGTGTGAGCTCCACAGAATCAGATGTATTTGTTCATGGTGAGTTGTCATCATAACATGTGTCATTAACGTGTAGTGCCTGGTTCATCCCTAGTGAGGTATGTAATGTGCTAGTGAAGGCACAATATTGTTAGACCAAGTGCAGATGTCATGGCTATGCAGTGGTTTCAACAAGGTTGACAACTGATGAAAAGTGTTGGCTATTTTATTCAGAGAAGTCAGCTACTTTTTTCCCTAAAAAAAAGATGAAACACAGGTTCTTTTACTCCTGAGATTAAAGCTAAGTTTGACAATGACAACATAAAGTCGTCTAAACGTGATCATCAATTTTACTTCTGAAATGTGTTTTTTGGGAGCAAGGATGGCGCAGTGGGGAGAGCACTTGCCTCCCACCAATGTGGCCCAGGTTCGATTCCTGGACCCAATGTTATAAGTGGATTGAGTTTGTGATGGTTCTTTACTCTGCTCTGAGGGCTTTTCCCTGGGTCCTTTTGTTTTCCCCCCTTATCACAAACCAGCATACAGCTGTTTCCATCTGGCTGTAAGCTGTGCTCCAAGGTTGCACATGGACCGTTTAGCGGCAGGCAGAGGTGCCACAGTATGCTTTGGGATCAACCTTGTTGAGCTTCGTTGTTTCTGCAGTTGCGATGGCAATTAGCCTTGACAATGTTATTATTATTATTTTACAAATGGCATGCCCTCAGACACCCCTACAAAAATTGGCCGTTAGGCCACTTGTTGATGTCGTCAGTTACTCTGGCCAAATATTCATATGCAGGCTTAATCTGCATAGTGAAGGGTTGTGACAAGCCAATTTTTGCCTTGCATTACATCCTATTACCTTAAGCCTTGCCACAATATTAGTTTTGTCCAGGATGGGTTGCATTGTAGTAAAAATTGAATGCTTTGAAAAGCTTGCTCTGCAACTTTTTGTTCCTGACAGTTGAGATACCACTAGAATCACCATTGGGAAGCAGGGCTTGCACAAAAGTGACAGCACTCGCCTCCCACCAATGTGGCCCAGCTTTGATTTCCAGATAGATAGTGACATACCCACAAGAACAAGTTATCTGGTCTTTAACAACTGAGGCCAGATGATAAGGGGTTGTTCATTAATGTGTCCTCTTTTTGTTGATGCGTTGTAGGGGCATCATCCAATATGGGACGTGTACCAAGTTTCAGTAAGTCGGCAGTTTCTCGGACCATAAGCACACCACAAAGCACCACCACTGTGAGCTCCAGAGGGCAAATAACAACCGACGATCAACACACATCGGTGAGTGAAATTTGTCGTAAAGTGTGTGACAGAAACTATTTGCTGGAGACACATTTTTCTGTTAACTGTTTTAGTTATAGAAAATATTTGTGTTTTTGTTCTTTGGTCAATCGCAAGTCTCTTGATACATTAATTTCATTTTGATCTAAAGTCAAACGAACGGTGTTATAAGCATCACGTTGTGTCGTGGTTCTATAGCCGACTACAAGTGCTCTATGAACGAGGGATACTGCAGCAGGTTAAATCAAGTAAAATTTTGTTCTTTGACGATTGGGGGGGGGGAGGGGGTGGGGAAATCGAAAAATCCGTGGAGAAACCTCTCGGAGCACTTGTTGGGGCGAGACTTGAAATCTTACCGTGAAAGGACAGGATCTTAGTCTTTAATCTATTAAAAGACATCTTTAGTTTGTTCCTCATTGAGCGGGTTTCACTACATGTAGCCATGAAAAAGCGTAATCTTGAAACGAATCATAATTACACAAGCTACAGTTCGTCAAGCAACTGTAGAATCCGAGGGTAAATAAAGATATGATGATAATGACACGTTCGTTGGTAGTTTATTCTACATAAAGTAAATCTTTGTGTTTTCTCAGTTCCAACTGGAAAAACTGAAAGATGAAAACAAGCGGTTACGAGAACAGAGCGTGTTGACAGTCAGGCAGAAGGACTCGGCGCAAATCCTCGAGCAAGAGCTGAAAACGAAAATCAATAAAATTAAAGAATTGGAAAAGGAAAATTCCCAGTGTAAAGACTATCAGAAAGCGGTTTTATTCCAAGAAAAAGAGCTGCAAGAAGCGAGGTCCCAAGTCAAAGATTTGAGACAACAGTTGGACGAACGAGAGAAGGTTTTACAACAACAGAAAGGAAAACTTTCGATTCACGCCAAAGAACTTGCAGAGGCCAAAGCTGACCTACAGGAGGCCAACAGCATCATTGGGATTCACCGAGCAAATATTGAATCATTAAAAAGTGAACTTTCTTCTGTAAAAGGAAGTGGGAAAGAAAAACTTATTTTAGCTGGAGAAGAACCGGAGAGTGACCAAGTGTTTAGTTTGAGTACTGAAGCGAATGGGCACGAGGGAAAAGGCGAGCCAGTTCATTTCGATTCGAAACTTACCGTGCTTATGCAAAAATTAAAACAAAATGAACGAGAGTTGCTAGTGAAATCCAGGGAACTTGAAAAAGCAAATGAAAGTCGTGCCAAGGTGGCGAAGTATACAAGATCGCTTTTGCAGGAGCTGGAGTCAAAATTAAGCAACAACGAGCGAAAGCTCGCCGAAGCCGAAAACCAACTTTTGAACAAGAACCTCGAGCTTGAATATGAGATGGAGAGAAGGAATAAAGTCGAAGAGGAAAATGCTCGTTTGTTTTCTGAGCTAGAACTGCTCTCGCAAGAGCGTAAGAAAGATGGACTTTCAAAGGAAGTTGTCGACCTTTTGACCAAAGCAAAGAAACGCGTAGCGTCTGAAAACATTGTACCTACAGGCGCCGAGGCGCAGTTCTCCCGTGTTGAGACGAAATTTGAAGATAGCGATGAAGCGAGAGATGAACTAGCGGCTGACGGGGAAAAAGTACGGTCAAAGGACCGATTGAAAGAAATGAATCGTGAACTAGAAAGCTTGAAAAGTGACTACAATTCTTCGGAGGTTGATTTGAAAAAGAGAGAAAAGGAACTCGAAAATTTGCGCAAAGATTTAAGAAAACTGGAAGATAAAAACGCTGATTTGGTAGAGAAAAACCGAGAGTTGGAGGAGAGACTACAAACGGTAGAATGCGAACTTACAGAGAGCGTGGAACGGGAAATATTACTTAAGACGGAAAGCGAAACGGACGAGGGAGAGCGATGGGATGTAAAGGAGCGAATCATTGGTTTGGAAGAAGAACTGTCGATTTACAAGGATAAAGTAAACGAAATGCAAGCAAAAATATTGGAGAGCGAATTAAATAGCGTAAATGCAGAGGTTAGTCCAAATCAGCTGCGTCAATTACAGCGGCTTTTAAAAAGCAAAGAGGATGAACTACGAGAGAAGGAACGGAGGTTTGCAAGCCGGGAAAAAGAGTTCAGACAACAAGAGGAAGCAAAGAGAGATGAGGTAGGAATTGAATTGAAAAGAGAGAAACTTCGGCTCGAGGAACTTGAAAGTCAGTTTGGTAAAATGCAAGGTAAATTGGAAGCAGAGGGGAAAAAGTTGAAGGAAAAAGATAAGGAACTTGACGAGATGAAAGAGAAGACTAAGGCCATGGTCTTTCGACAGGAAGTCGAGAAGCACGTCAGAGAACTTGAATCCGAGTTGAAGGAGAAAGAGAACACGGTGTCTCAGAGGGAAGTTTCTTTGGCAAAAGCTAAGGAAAGAATTGCTGAATGCGAAGAAAAGATAAGGGAATATGAGTTGGCGGCTGCCAACAGTGACAATTCAGCCTCATTTGAAGATAATTTTGTGGGAAGCGGGCATAGTGAAACAACCACTGAGGATTTTAAAGAGTTGAAGAAGAAACTAACGGAGGCCGAGGAACGGATCAGCAGGTACGAGAACTTCGCAAAGGATAACAACTCCAAGCTTATAGCTAGTGAGGAGAAGGTCATAGAACTTGCTGAAGAATTGGCAAGGCGACTGACTATTGAACAAGAAACGGCAGAATGGATGGAAGGGGTAGAAAGCAATCTTTCGTCCAGGGAAGAAGAATTGATCATAACTCGCGAGAATTTGGTGCACAAAGCCAAGGAGCTTGACAAAGAAAAAAACGGCATTTTGGAGGTGATGGAGTTGTCTGTGAAATACATCAAAGAACTTGAAATCGCCATTATGGACGAGAAAGAGAATTCAAAAGAACTCGAGGGGCAGCTGGACGATGAGCGACAGCGCGTGAGACAGGTGATCGAGGAAATGAAAGCTGCAAAGACGTTGCAAAGTACGGGCGAAGGAGGTGATAACGATGTTATCAAAGTAGGACAAATCGAAGAGCGCTTGGAAGTTTGCGAAAGGAGCAGGGAAAAGGAAGCAACACGAATCAAGGAACTGCAGACAGAGCTTGAAGACTCCAAAAGGAAGTTCGTGGAAGAGTTGAATCAAGAAAGGAGCTCCCACGACGACGAAATCCGAAAGTTAAACGAGGAAACTTTAAAGGTGTCTGGCGCAGCTGGCTCGGAGGCAGACGAGTTGAGATTGAGGCTGACTTCGCGTGTTATAACTCTGCAGTCCGACATCAGCGAGCTCAAGGCTTCGCATTATCAAGAGATAGAGAGAATCCGAGGGCAACACAAGAAAGACTTGGAGAAGGCTCGTCGAGAAGCCATCTTGGAAAGCAGCGTCAAGGAGGTGATCACTGAAGGAAACGTGGACATGGACTCACGAGTGATGGAACTGGAAACGGAGTTGCAGAAAATGACAGAGAGGTAATTTAAATCAGAACAAATTACAGGAATCTGTAGAATTTGATTAGTAATCTTTCAGCTCATTTCTAATTTTTTCGAAATAAGTAGGTTTGCAATTTGCCGGAAACTCAAATCTAAGATTGATAAAATTAGCATTTCGCTTGTTCGGCGTGGCACGACGGAATTTCGCATCCGATTGCGGATAAATCACTGTCCGGCAGTTTCAATCCGTGCGACGATACTTGTATTTGCGCACGTAACGGTGAATGTGCACTCCAAGCACATCAAAGTAAAGGTGTGTACAAAAAGTTTGGCCAACGTTTAACGTGAAGTATATCGCCCCCGCAGGCTCGAGGAGGTAAAGTCCCCGCGTAAAAAGGGTAAATGCATAAATTGGTAGGTATTGTAGGGGGAATCAATCTCGATTTCTCAACCGGGCGCGCAAGGTGGTATTGGTATTGCTTAAACGTGCGCGCAAGTGGTATTGGTATTGTTCAACACGACCGAGGTGTTTCAGGAGTCACGAAGAAGAAACTCGCAAAGAGAACCAAAGTGCTTTTCGGGTTAGCGATTGAAAATTCAATCATTGAAGCAGAGTCGATACAAATCGAGTTGCCTGGCTCAGCTATTGATCTTGTCCGGGCACAAATCCGAAACAGGGGCGACGATTTGTCAGACGCAAATCGGAAACAGGGGCGACATGTTCAGCATGTAATTTAAACGCAGTTGCTTTTCATAATACCGTAAGCGGCGGCAGATGTAGTGAAAACTATTACTAGTTTCATACTCTGGACAGTGACTTATCCACCGGATAAAGTTATCCCAGTCCGGTCTTTTAATAACGTGGGCCAGGTGCAAGCTCATGCTTATGCCGGCTGCAATTTGCGCCACTTGCCGTCTGGCAAAAATTCCCAGACAGTTTTAAATCCCATTTGTGTGGAAAGGGCGTTGTAACGGCGGTGTCATTAGACTGCGGTAGGTAAACTGTCGAGAAATGTCGTAAACTGTGTTCCTTTCAAGGCAATTGCGTTTTATGTTTATTCTTTGTGTATCATATTCTTACAAAAACCCTGCAAACTTGACTCGAGTTCTTTTTCTTGTAGCGTGATCCGTACTCAAAGTTTGGCCGTCGGATTAGCAACCCCAACCGAGAAATCAACGAGCTTAAAATAGCGGATATTTGTTTACAGATAAGCTCGTCAGAGTTCTCTCCGAAATAAAAAGAAAAGTCCTTTTTGTTGTTGAATTTAGACAGGACAATTTCTTCTTATTCCGGCTCGACTGACTTCTGGAGTTTCGACTCCGACAGTTTGGATAACGTCCTAGATTTCCAGTGGTGTGGTTAGATCTGACATGAGAACGTTACGTACCGTTACTGGTTTGTCATTGATAGTGACGGGTATTCTGACGTAAGAGTGAGCTTTATGTCGAGTCTGGATCTCGTTTTCAAATCAGAAGGACCCGAACGTGTTGCTCAGTTGGACCCAGAAACGAGGCGCGTTAAAGCGTCGCCGCAAACTTGGGCCAAGCTAACTTCACGTTAAGGAGCGCACTTGACAAACTCCAAATGTACAGTAATGAACTGCTCAAAAAACTGCGGATTTCATAGACAGACGCGAGAGTCGTTAAACGGAATCGCACCATACGGTGACGCGAAGTCGGGTTTTGACCACAGAGATTTTCTCGCAGATAACCCTGTGTTGTTTTGCACTAGATACGAGAGTCAAATGGAGTTGTTAAAGAAGAGCCATTCGCGTGAGATGGGCAAACTGAAACGAAGCAGTATGGACGGATCCGATGGGCTACAAACTGAAGTGGCTCAACTACAAGTCGAGATGGAAAACATGAGTCAGAAATACATGGAAGAGATTGAAAACCTCAAGGTATGTGCTATAGTAAATTGTCAACGGATTGACCTTTAACCTCATAGAGACCGCAGATAAACAAGAAATCATTTCTGCCCTGTGTACTCTTGCCAGCACAGATGCAACGATCATTGCTCTGTTCGAGCCGAGTACAAGGAGACCGTGGGCCAAAAATAGCGCGTTAAGTTTTATTAAATTCTCACGCCTCGAATTTAATCGTGACCCAAACGTCAAATACTCTTTGCGTGAAACTGTTTAGCTTGTTACATCTTCTTTGGTATTTTGACGTCAGAAATACCAGATGATTGAATTGCAATAGCTCGATCAGTCCATTCCATTCTGTCTTCTTTTGCTCTTAAACCGATTCGTTGAAGGCGATTAAAAGCTAACACTAGAATTGTTTGTCAGATGCAGTTACATAAAACCAGCCCTGATCAAGTTTTATTTGTTAAGTCAGCTTTGTCTTCGAGAACAAGTCGCTATCCTGAACAGATGTTTTGAAGTCCACTAAGAACGTTTAAGCAGACACTTAACGGTAATTAGATATGATAACACAACACGTTCCATGACAGTCACGCGAGGCACCGGGATTTCGCGCGTGTCGTGGGTTCCGACTTCTTTTCTCAATTAGGTCAACACGATGTTGTGCATTACATTCCTATAAAACTTTGCAGGTACAAGAAATTCAGTAAAATGAAAAGTGTATTGCTTTTTAAATAAAAAAAGAAATAATATACGGAAAAAAGTGTGCGCAACAGTAGCAAAGCAGTTTTTTTTTTGTTAAATCTGCGTGATTTATTCACTTGTCATTCTGTTTATTTTATTTAACCTGTTTATTTAATTTAAATTCTTTGCAGCGTACTAGTTTTTTTAAAGTGGCTTCAATTATAGAACGGTTTTCAATTAAGTATCGAAAGTAATTAGCGAATTGCTTTGGTTTTGCATTACTTCACTTAGTGATTGGTTTGAAGTTCTCTCGCCACTTTTTCAACCAATCAGAAGCGAAACCAAAATCATTCGTGGCTCGCGCGTGCACATTTCCCGCGCGTTGTGTCGGCTACGTGTAATTACTTCGAGTTTTGATTGGTTTACTGGATTGTCTCCGCCCTTTTTGATTGGCCAAAGTAATTACTTTGATTTTGTTTTACGACACTCGATTGAAACTCGCTCTAGTACTTTGTATTTAATTTATTTCATTTTCTTTTCTTTTGTTTTCTTCACGTCAGATTATATTTACCTAAGTTAGAAGAGTAAAATTAGGTGAGGAGGAGAGGGACGCAAATTTATAAGCAGAACTTTAATTTAGCCAGGAACCCATGTCTTGGAGCGTACAACGTCATTGTATTCGTGGAACGGCGTTTTTACGGATCGAGTTATTTTTAAATTGATTTTCCGGCGAAACCAGACCATTCCAGCGAATCACACATTGAGCTACAATAGTAATGGGGTGTCAGGCTGCTGTTCTAGCTGAACCCTAGCCTATGAACCCTCTTTCTATCTACCAAATAATTTCACCGTCTTTTTACTCGGCTACGTGTAATACCTTCCTGAAAGGTATCCGAGTTATGATCTCGGTTCGGTGCAGCAAAATGGACAATAGAATTACGAGGGCTGTGACTTCATTGGCTGAAAAGCAATGTACAGGACCCCTTGGAGCAATACATTTCACCTCCCTCTTTGACGAAACAACATCACAGAAAAACAACCTTGGTGTCGAGTGTCGTTGGAGCGCGAGGCTTCAAATAGCCTCAATTCTAACATAATTCGATGAAAATCCGGATTTCTAACATGCATTGGAGCAACCAAATCGATGGGTGCTTTGTTGGGGCTTCAGTGTGAAAAATTTAATGTCATCCGCTGATTCAGAAACACAAACCCATGTTCTGAGTGACTGGCAAATGACGCAAATACAATAGCAATGCTGGATTCAGCCTTCGGGAAATGTTATGAATAAGATATTTACCCTAACCTTGCCTGTTGACAACATGATGAAATCGTCAGTATAGAATTCCCAGCAGCAGTATGTTGGAAATGCCCGAGATCAGCTGTTTATTTTGTGGTATTGCACTTTAGTGCGCTACGCACCATGTCACGTGGTGGTAAAGGCTGGTTCCCAATGTGCAATGAGCACAAGCTTAAGAGGAATCGTGTGAGCATAAACACAAGCATAAGCACAAGGACAAGAAAAGGAAATTTTCCTTTCCTTACGCTTGTGTTTATCTCACGCTTGTGCTTATTTCACAAGTGGGAACCGTTGTAAGTTGAGCATAAGTAAAAGCACGACGATTCACACGCCATCTTGAATCTTACTAGATCATCTCCTCCGACGTTACTATGCTTGCGTATGCCAAAATTTCCTCGGCCTGTTTCACTGTGTGAACGTCGCAAACATGCTTCTGCTTATCGCACAAGTGGGAACCGGGCTCAAGAAAGGAATGGAAAGGAAAGGAAAGGGACTTTATTTAAGTGTCTAGTCGTTCTAGCGCTGAATCACTAATTTGGGAGACTGCAAATTGAAATCAACAATTGACACAAATCCAGTCAAATGTTGGTTTTTGAGGAGAGGGAAAACCGGAGTACCCGGAGGAAACCTCTCCGTGCAGAGTAGAGAACCAACACACTCAACCCACATATGGCGCCAAGTCTGGGAATCGAAGCCGGGCCACATTGGTGGGAGACGAGTGCTCTCACCACTGCGCCATCCCTACACCCCAGAGTGCAAGAGAATTAAGTCCATGGTGGCAATAGGCCCGCAGCGCGTGCATAAATCACTAAAATAAACAGGTGTGTTGGAAGCGTGCTTGAGTTTCAACAAATGAACCCCAAAATCGGCAAGAATTTGTGGCGCTGATGAATAATAAAGCAGCTTTTATTTCCAAATTCGTATTAAAAGAGATTTCTTAAAAGATAAAACAGTAAAAGCGAACGATAAAAACCGACGTTTCGGAGTAGTCATGACTCCATTATCAAGGTAAAAGTTTAAAACATGCAAATAACAGTATTAAAGCGATGTGGCGCGAAAATTAACATAATAGGTGCGAAGATTACACAAATACTTTCGCACGAATAGAGTCCGATTGCACGTTCAGGTTTGGCTTTAAAGTTCTTATATAAAGCATTTCATACAATAAGCAGTCAAATTTGTTTCTGCACTTCTTAAGAACTTCGAAGCATTTCAGTAGGTCCTGAGGGATCCTCCCGTGTACGTTCTTGCAATGTTTGGCAATGGCCGAGGACTGTTGTTATATAACCTGCATCGCACAGGTCACATTGGTATTTATAAACAACACACTGTGTGTTGTTTATAAACGTGGTGGTAAAGGCTGGTTCCCAATGTGCAATGAGCACAAGCACACTGTGTGTTGTTTATAAATACCAATGTGACCTGTGCGATGCAGGTTATATAGGATACACACGCGGACATTTACACAATCGTGTAAAAGGACATAAACAACAGTCCTCGGCCATTGCCAAACATTGCAAGAACGTACACGGGAGGATCCCTCAGGACCTACTGAAATGCTTCGAAGTTCTTAAGAAGTGCAGGAACAAATTTGACTGCTTATTGTATGAAATGCTTTATATAAGAACTTTAAAGCCAAACCTGAACGTGCAATCGGACTCTATTCGTGCGAAAGTATTTGTGTAATCTTCGCACCTATTATGTTAATTTTCGCGCCACATCGCTTAAATACTGTTATTTGCATGTTTTAAACTTTTACCTTGATAATGGAGTCATGACTACTCCGAAACGTCGGTTTTTATCGTTCGCTTTTACTGTTTTATTTCCAAAACGATCGAATTACCTGATGGCAAATAACCTCGTCTAGGAGAGTGAAATTTTGACTTTGCAGAAACAATGGTTAACCTCAAGAGTTGGATGATTGTGATCTTTGTGTTGAATTTGCACATAGCTTGTCAAACTTTATAACACTTGAAAGGAAAAAAAACAAACTAACAAAAACAAAAACCCGGTGACTTGCCGTCATTTTGACATAGATCAGTGTATCCTTTGTTTCGCGATTTGTTAATAGTAAACACGCAAGGTAACTTGATCACAGGCGGCCGCTGAAATTGACGTCACTTTCGATTTTGCGATTTACTTGTGCTGCCAAAAGCACAATAGAAAAATTGAACGTATCAAAAATCTCCCAAAATGTGTTACGCTGCTGGTAACTTTTTATATTCGCGATACAAAATTTATGGTGTTTTCATGTTGCAAATTTTGTTGCTGATGGCCAAATATTTTATTCTTGATCGACATTTCCTAAAAACTTTCCTCTGCTCACCGCAAATCAAACCACTCCTATAGCTTGATCACCCATTGATTATTTGTAAACACTAAGCGATGTCCACCGATACCTCAGTTACCCGTTGTTATGACTGAGCCATCTAGACTTCAATTCACTGCAGAAATATTTACTTTTATTATATAGATATTGATGAAATACCAGGATTTCTCCTATTACTAAAAAATCATATCTTCACCGCGCGCAGTGAACGTATCATTTTTATCTTTCACATGTGAGGATATAGCTGTCGTCATGGTAACGAACACGATTAGCCAATAAAACGCGAGCTTCCTCTTCATTGTACGATACTTTTGTGCTTTAATATAATTCTTCTCTACTACATTAACATTTTTATTGCAAAATTTTACATTATCATGATTTGTTTTTCATAACTTTCATATCTTGTTTCATGTTACACAACATGCGTGTTTTAGCGGTTGGTGAACAATTTTTCATCATTTCGAAAATGAATAAAACAAGTTGATTTAAATCTAGACATTTCATCAATATCTATATAATAAACAGAACATTACATGGCCGCTTGGGGATACGAATTTTATCTTCTTGTGCTGAAAGTATCTCTCACGAGTGAGCGAAGCGAACGAGTGAGAGATACTTTCAGCACTCGAAGATAAAATTCGTATCCCCAAGCGGCCATGTAATATCCTCTATTTCTTCCGTGCTTAGCAAATTGGAATATCAAAAGAAAGGTTGACTTTAGGCTATTCAATCCTTCTAGTTTGCTTGTAACCCTTCCAAAATGTATCACCCTACGTTTGCGCGACATGGTATTCCGAGTGAGCGCTTAAAGAGCGTCTTGTTGGTCACTTACTGTAGTGTACTAACTCTGTAACTTACTGTCGTGGTACTGCATTCTTAAACAGCCTTACCTCTGAGGAAAGGAGAGCAGAATATCTCCTGGTTTAAGACAGCTATTGGTTTTGACGTTAAGTCGAGAGACACGGCATACTTAGGATAGACAATAATTGTTTTTATTTTGTATCGTTTGGCTTCCTGGTTAATCGACCGTGGACAGAAGCACATGATCTCGGTTAACTTGCAACTCTTTTCCTTGGAACAAAGCTGGGAATTTTAGGGCACCAATTTTATGCCCAAATAAGGGCAAAAAAGAGCGAAGCTGTACGCAACGGGAAAATGCGCGAGCTATACGTTACATCCAAATAAGGAAATTTTTAAACTCAGTCAAGAAACCCCCAGCTATGAACCAGAAGTCATGAGCTTCTGCCATGGATAAATAAGGATTTACTTCTACCTGTTCTAACGTTTTTAAAATTGCAATCATGCTCATCTGGCGCTCGGCTCTGTCGTTCACGCTGTTCTATTAAGGCAGCGTAGCGTTGCGTGATAACTCATGCCTTTTCCCATGTTATCTTTGCTATCAGGTTCAACATGGAGAAGAACTGGAACAGCTCAAGCGTGACATGGCGGTTGTTTTACAGGCGTCCTTAGGAGCAGCGCCTTCACCAGCGAGGGACGACTCCAACACGCAACTAAAACAGCGAATCAAAGAACTGGAAGGAGAAATCGAGGAACTCGATAAGAAATACAACGAGGAGCTCAAGAGTGAACGGGTCAGAGGCAGACAATTTTTTTTTGTAAAAAGTTGTGCTTTAGAGATCAGCTTGACGTCGAAAAAGCCTACTTCGTTCCGATTTTAGAGCCTTACTCCCGCGACAAAGTTACTCCGTATCTACAAGAAGTCAGCAGCTAGTTACACTCTTTTCTTACGTGTAAAAGATGTTATTATATAGTTAAATGAAACATCATTTTTATTGATCAGGGTGGGATGGACCTGGTGTGATGTGATACTGACTTACCTGTCACACGCTGGTTCGACTCGTTCTATATGCTACGAATTACATGTGGCGCCGAAAATTTACTTATGCTAAATTTGGTCCTACCTTTATTTTGCATGTACCTTCCTTTGTACTACCCTTGGAAAAACATGAGCAAAATACGCTTGTGGCATGTACTTAGTATGTTCTTAAAAGTTTTGGTTAATTTCTGCCTCAACATTGTTATAATTTTTTTTCTAATAAAAAAAAGTTATTGTGTGATTATATGGCAATAGACCCGCCAGCCTGTTTCTCTAAAGCCCCGTAACTTTTCGGTGGCCACAATTTCCTCTGTATGTTAACAAGGAAGAAGAACTCTGTCTTTGTGATGTCATCTGAAATTGTTAGACTTTCAAGTCTTCTCGGATCAGGACAACAAACCGTAGGCCCCTTCTCGCAATATATTTTATGTTCATATTAGTGAGTTCCCTGTGGGACGTTAAAGAACCGACACACTATTCGAGAAGAGTAGGGGATGGAGTCCGTGGTGTTGTAGCTGTCCTGTTCTCTCCAGCAGAAGTGGCCGGCTTGGCAGTGATGTCTCTAAAAAGGCTTATGGTGTATGAGGCCACCAAAGCAGAAACAGCCCAAGTCAAAAAGGGAGTTTGCCGAATGCTGGAGCATGTAGAGGTAGATCAACCCTACAAGATTTCATACTAACCTGACAGTTCTAATATGTGTGTTTCAGGAGAAACAGCTGCGAGAAATTGAACAAACTCGGAACGATATGATGACAGTCATCCAAGCCATCAGATCTGAAAAGTATCGGATGGACTCCGACGTTAGCGGTGGGGGAGTTGAAGTTGATTCGTCGCAGAAACCCAAAGAACTGCAAGAAGAGTTGTCGAAGATACGCGCCGATTACGAAGCAAGGATCACTGATCTACAGGCAAAACACGAGGAAGTTTTGCAGGAGGCCAAGAAATTCCAAGCTGCTGTTCCACGTGGGATAACAGATCATGAAACTGAGGTGAGGAATTACAGTCGTGCTGCACATGCGGGATGTACTTTATATTTTGCACGTGCGGCGTGCATTGTGCATGAAGCACTTTCTGTGTCAGCGTCCTATCGTCGTTTACTGTCCTTTGTGTTAACAAAACGCTAAAAGATAAATTCGAGGTTTCTTTGTTACTACTTCCGCTTCTCCCTTTGCCACATTCATTTCGCATAATCCGACTTCCCACCTCGCAGTCTGCTTCAGCCTTTTCAGCCACCATCCTGACTGTTTCGCCCCCTTTGCTTCCGCTTCGGCCATTGATATATCCGTTTCGCCCAGTGTCACTTCCGATTCGCTCGATTCCATATCCATTTTTCCCAATTCCGTATTCGTTTCTCCTCGGCTTTTCCCATTACAACATTTGCCTCACCCGCTACCACAGCTATTTTACTTACTTCCCTATCTCTGTGACCAGGAGCGAACAACTTGTATCCCTCGTATTATCGTTTTCTCCGACGAGGACAAATATAGGCTATGGAGGCTTCGGTTTATGAATTTCTCACTCGGCCTTATTCCGCTTTGATTGGAGGAACTGGACGAACAAGATGTGGAAATGGGCGAAGCGGACGTGGTACTGGGCAAAGTAACTACACAATTTTTACGACTTAAACAACTTTTGCTACCCTCTACTTGTGTCACCAACTGTGCACCACTTGTCTGTGAATTTCACACTTTCCTTTACTTAGGCGCAGATTGGTCGAATTCGTTTCCCAAATAGTTTAACAACACTGCACACACAGTAAATCGGTTATTTTGTGAATAACTATTGAATAATAGTCTCAAGAGAATACTCTCATCGCCGGGAAACTGCTGAATTAAGCTTCAACTAAAATACAATGGATAATCAATGGCATCTCATAAGAATTCAGCCGTTTTTTCTTTTGTCAATTGGAGTGGTCAAATTTTGCCTATGGACCAGGGCCAGTTGTTCAAAAGCCGATTAACGCTAATCTCACGTTAAAAATTAACAAAGGAGTTTTATTCTCTACTCCCAAATGCTGTTCAAGGCTGATATTCGGTAAAACGTTAAATTAGAAGAAGTCAATCTTGAAAAACAAAAATAAGCAAAGAAAACTTTCACCAAAACGTTGAAAACCTGAAACAAAAGTTTACGCTAATCCTGGATTAAGTTAATCGGCTTTCGAACAACTGGGGCCAGGAGCTCAACATGATTTCGTAGGCGGCAATTCTAATCAGTAGCCATTTTGTAAAATTTGAAGAAAAGGGTCATCGAATCGATATTATACAAAACCAAACGTGAAGCAGTGAATTGTAAATTTAGGGGACACATTCTCACTTTGCTGATCCACGCGGCATGTTTGGCCGGCGTCGAAAATTTGCTTTACGTAACTGATAAATTTATCATTAGTATAAAGGTGGCCATGTCATTTTTTCTCATGTGTGCAGGATGATTCTCAGCTTAAAAATCGAGTTCAGCAGCTGGAGGCTGAGTTAGCAACCTGCAGAGAAGATTTCCAGAAACAGCTTCAACAAAAAGATGATCAACACGAGGACGAAGTGAACCTTCTCAAAGCGGATATGCTGGTCGCCATTCAGGTGGCGCAGAGCGGGTCGATTCCTCCGATCGGC
>OX421452.1:7141763-7156763 GCA_949126865.1 Montipora capitata | reverse complement strand
TTTTCTTTAAAACAATTCATTTCTTCGTCTGTCACCTCGACAAGACGGCTTGTGCCCATTTTGAAAAAACCGCATAGGTGATTATTAACTACTTAATAAGCGAGAGTGAAGTCCGGCGTTACAGCAAAAGCTCAAACTGAGGCCTTGCCGTATTGATCGAGCGATTCAGAGGGCAATACTCCTAGGCTGAGGTTTGAAATTTCGCTGGAACGACCGAACGGTCAAGGTTATTAAGTTGTTTGTTATATGGCTAACAGAACGGTTCTAAAAAGGGCAAAACTAATTTGCATAATCCATAATCGGCCCGTGGGCATTACGGGAGAATAATGCCCTAGCGCTTAGCTGCTCTTAGCCAATCACAGCGCGAGTTATATCGGCCAGAAACACTAGTCATATAATAATACGCGATAATTACCTCAAGTGCAACCAATCAGCGCAGAGAATTTTCCTTAATCACCTATAATTGTAACTAATGAATAATTATCCATCGAAGTGGATCTGAGTATTTGCTTCAGTATATACCAAACAAGTTAAATAAAAGAAATAAATATAAAATAAAATTTGCTCCTCTGTAACGGAAGCGAAAGCGGAAGCCATTTTGTTTTTCTCCGTTTGCTGAGAGGGAAATAGTACTTGCTATTCACCTCCGAGCTAGCCAACCAAGACGCGCGGAAAGCCTTTTCACTCATATACCATTCTAATCTAATTTCTTCTTTGCTAATATCAATTGCTTCCTTTGTAACCATTGTTGTCTCCCATTTAGCCTCCAAATTTAAAGGAAAAGACGGTAAAAGTGGCGAAAACAAACCTTGATGATCTCTCATGATTCTGAGGTAATGGACTTCTCATTTGCACCTTCTTAGATGGTTTGTTCACATTTACGGCGACTCTACATCCAAAGATAGCTACCAAAATTGTCTTTTTGTCCTTTTTTCAGTGAGATTTGCTATTTGAAACATAGTTCGTTTCTTGTTATTGTCTCTCTGGAATTTGATGCAAGCCACGCATTTTGTGACTATTCCGGAGTGATATTAATCGTAGGTTGTGAGCCAATCATATCTACGATAGTGAGTGGAGTGTGTGCAAATAACAGACATCAGCAGCCGCGCGCGAACTTGTGCTCTCTCTCTCTTGAACAAAGCGGTCGGTTGCGAGTGCTTTCGTTGGAATCGCTACGCTTGGCGATTGGCTTAAAGATATCCCTTCAGTAACATAACCAATGAGAAGTAGAGGCGAGCCAAGTGGAAAGTTTCCCACGCATTTTCCCGCGCTTATAGGGCCAGCTGCATGATTGATTGGCTCGTTTGGTTGTTGTGATGACGTCACGTTACGTGGTTGCGTAATCCTAAACAATCGAAAAAATTACACTCATTTCTCAATGTAAAAGCGCTTTGATTGTCGCCATATCTCTTTGTTCATTTAAAAGTTTGGTTATGTTTGTGATTTTTTAGGTCCAACGAAAGGTCGGCGACCAGTCCATTTTGGATTATTCTCAATGGGAAATATCTTGGTAGATATTTGTACAGTAATTCTTATCGCTCAACAAGAAGAGAGACAGAGAGAGCGGATCCCGTGAAGCACGAAGTTTTGTATTGAAATGGGCTTGAATGAACCTGCTGAATTTATAAAAACACGTGGAGATTGTTCCCAATTCCAATGGCTCTGTAGAAAAAAAGAACTAATAGACAACGATATTTTTGTGATGAACTTAAAATATTCTGCATTGCTCCGTGTTTTTTCTTCAGCTTGAAGCGGTATCTTGCTTGTATAATTTTTAGTTTTCCTTAAATTCACGGTGCTCTCAAAATAAACTGCATTTATTTTATTTGTTGTGGTCACTGCTATTAAAAAGAGTCTATAGAGCGTTTTCACGTGACGTCACGGCGGCCATGTTGGTGTTCCAAAACAAAGGAATGGCGGCCATGATGGTGTACCAAACTAATCCTCGGGGAATTGAAGTCTATTTTTATGCAAATACTTTCTTTTGTTTCAGTAATCCAATATGGCTACTGGTCACGTGAGTGAAAACGCTCTATAGTTGACTTAAATGAGAAAAGTAAAAAGAATGATATTATTGGTTAATGTAACAATAAAGCCTGCGACACAAGTACGAGCTTAGGCATAAACGCAAGCACAAGAGATTCGTGTCAAGTGAAAGCGAACCATAACGGAACCACAAAGCACACGACGCAGAGACAGAGACATGCTACAGTTACATGTTCTCTCTTACAACGCGGCGCTACGCCTGGAATCTGGAACGGGTCTTTTTCATTGGACGACCATCACGGTTTGCGTTGTGCTTGCGTGACATCCCGTTTTCGCACAACGCAAGCGAACGCAGACATAAGCCCAAGCACAAGGAAAAGGAAACATTTTGAACCTTGTGCGTGCGCTTGTGCTTATGCTTGCGTCAACACCGTTTTCACGATGAAATAAGCGCTCTCAGTTATGCTTGCGTGCATCATGCTATGTACAACTTGAATTGACTTCAGAACTGAGGTAAAAGAAGTTGTTAAACCAAGTTAAATCTTCAGTTTTAAGCCTTTTAGCTTTGATAACGAGCCAGTCATGAACAATCAAAAACTGGCAAATTCTTGGGTTTCATAGGCGCCAATGATCACATTCTTTCTTTGTAAAATTTGGGAATGTTCAAAACATCATTGCGCAGAGATTATATAGTTTATCGGGTTCAAATTTTCAGAGATAGCTTATTATGAATGCACTCTCATTAGTCAGTAATTTATTCTTGGCTGACTGTAGAAAGCGATAGCTTTGAGCTAATGAGGCAAAAATACCCCGAGAGATGTTACAAAGTATATTGCGCTCGAGGGAAAGATGAGAGACTAGTTGCTTCTCTACGAGAGTGATCTTGCTGCGCGTACGGTACTCATTTGAGGGCATTTCTTTGCTGTTCTAATAATAACTTTATTGTACACCACAAAACAAGATACATAGGTGTTACAAGAATCTATGTAAAAGTTGAAATTGTATGGCTAAATAGTCAGAAATTGAATTGAAAGTATAAATTCCCATACTTATTGTTTATAAATATCAATTTAATTTAAAAATCAACAAAATTCTCATCAAGAGACATTCCTATTACGCATATTACAAGATTGCTTCTTGTATAGTTCTAAGGCTCTGGGAATGAAAGATTGATGATATTGTTTTTGTATCGTAGATCATTATAGTGCCATGGTAGATGTCTTCTGTAAATTGCCCCCTGAGAAGACATGTAGTTACTAGTAAAATACTAAACCCAGAAAGATTCGTCTTTCCTCGGCCGCCGGTGGTTGCGTTTCGGCGTGGTGGCGGCTTGCGGGCATCGCTGGTTCGCGCGGCAGAGGGGCGGGCTGCAGCACACGCAGGTGCCTGTCCGTGTCGGCGCCCACGTTGTCGTGCTTGTGGCCATATTTCCAGCAAAACTGATCTTCTGGGGCAAAAGATCGCTTGGCCATCAAACACTCCTTTGCTTGTTTGTCCTCTGGTCTCATTTACTGCATCTCCTGCCGTCGCTGCCCTGCCATTAGGGACCTTTAGTTTCTAAAACGAGGACGAGAACGAGTACGAGTTTTGACTGTTTGTTTTTAGGGAAAATACTAAGAAGATTTATAACCCGTACGATTAATATTACTCTTTGTTAGCAGTATAGGTTGCTCAGTTATTCTTATTGCTGTTACCTGGGCCTTTTTCCTGATCAAAAAGTGCCAAAACTGCTACCGTGTTGTTGACTTCAGTTGACACGACGACATTTTTGCAAAACCTCGTACTAAAATGACGACGGTATCACGTTTTTCCCGCCAAAATGTTTCCGCGCGCTCACTGTTGTTCTATGAGAAAATCTCGCACTCGTAGTCGTTCTCGTCCTAGAATCTAAAGCTCTCTACTTACATCAGCGAGACCGGGCGCACTCTGAGGGAACGTTTTGGTGAACACCTCCGAAGCATCGACAAGAATTCGCCTGGTTTCCCCGTCGCCGAGCATTTCAGTTCTAACGGTCATACCGCTACGGACGCACTGGTCCGCGGGATCAAACTCTGCGATGGGAACAAACAGAGGAAGAGACATGAGATGCGTCTCATCTTTCGTCTCGGGGCATGCCAGCCGCGCGGCCTCAATGCTGATTTTCAATTCATTTGAATTTCGCGGGCGCATGCACAACGCAACTTTCAAATTTTAAATCAAACACCAGGAAGCACGGCTTAAAACATTAACGAACATTCCACTGATGAAGGGCACAGTCCCGAAACGTTTGGACATTTGTTAAGATTTTGGCACTTTCAGCAACATTCTCAACTTTTATTTTCTTATTAAAGATTTTGTTAGCCTGCCTTATGCAAAACAACTATTGATAAAAACGTAAATAAAGAAGATCTTTTAGATCTTATAACCGCGCTTTGAAAATTTATCTGTTTTCTTAGCACTATGGTCGTAACGTAGTGCACATTGCAAAGCAGTCCTTGATGATTCATTGATTACTGTAGACACCACACAGAGCCGTAGCCAGAAAAAAAGTTATGACTGAGGCAATGTCAATGAAAAATTATGACTTAGGAAATGTCCGTGGTTAAATTACCTTCCTAGGTATATTTAGTGTGTTTACGATGACTACAAACAACAAGACGAAAGAAATGACTGAGGCAAATGTTTCGCTTTGCCTGTTACTAGCTACGGCCCTGCCTAGGCTTTATGTCCATTATGCCTTTACTTCCCCACTAGTTAAAATGCTCCACCCCTTTATGCTCCATTTTTTCCACTAAAATGCTTGGTTTCTCCCAAAAAAGTCACTACAATGCTCGGTTAATATTCATACATAGGGTTTCTTAAATTTTAACAAATTTAACGTTTCAACACAATTAACAGAGTGCTTAACAAATATGTATATCTAGTATAACAAGTTAACAACAATGTATTTAATAGTTTTAATACACCAAAAGATAATTCTCTAAGTGATCTGTTGCTCTGTTAATCCTTTGTCCCCTTCCAGTGAGACTTATGAGAAGGGACTAAGTTAAGTCTTCATTTTCTTGCGATCAATCAAAAATTCACGGCAAAAAGTATTCCACAACGACACGGTAAAGATACTCAAAAAGCGTTTTATCGGCGACATTCCGATCTAGTCTTTGGCAAATTCCACACAAGAACATCTACCTTCACGATTTTTGTCTGCAAGAAGTCCTTGTTAATTCACTGATGACTATAGACACAAAATCACTTATCAATCTGTAGCACAACAACTGACAACAACGATTACACAAGAACTTATTGCGCCATCAATTATAGCCGTTGTGAAATCTCCGATTGCACCATCAGTCGTAACCATTGTGAAATCTCCCATGACGTAATGGCCTTAATTAATCGTAGTTACCAAAACAAGGAATGACCTACAATGATCTACAATGATCTACAGTGACCTACAGTGACCTACAATGAGGTACAGTGACCTGCAATGATCTGCAATGAGCTACAATGAGCTACAATGAGCTACAATGAGCTACAATGCCCTACAGTGATCTACACTCCCACATGGAACAGACGGGGATGCTCGTCGGAAATTTTGAATTTAACCCCTAAAGGAGACCATCTGGGTTTTGGCTCAAGCTTTTTGTGACCCATAAAGGAGACCAATCTGGGCGTGGCTTAAGCAAATTTTCTGACCCCTAAAAACAAGTTAAAAAGAAAATTTGACTCCTATATATCTTCGCGTAATTCTGTGTTTCTTCGCGGAGCCCTAAACAAGACCTTGGCGGCTCAAAATATTGGCGCTTTGCCCGGAACACCCTAAGCGAGACCAAAATCCAAAATTTAACACCCCTAAGCGAGACGACGAGCATCCCCGTCTGTTTCATTTAAATGACTTACGATCACAGAAAGACAAAAGAGGATCCGGGTGAAGAGTTTGGTGAGCAGCTACGTAGCAGCAAACATCCATTGTGCGTTGTCACGCAACGCCCATATGATGACAGCAGTTACGCATGTTAACTTGAAGGCAGAAATAAACTGCGAAAAAGCCCTTGGATGGCCATCTCTTGTCTAAGAATACGAAAAATATTGGGAAATTACAGTTGGGTCAATGACTGTCGCTACTGGCGAAATAAAAGTTCAAAACAAGCACGATTTTATTCAACACGCTTCCCAAGAGAAAGTTGCAAAGTCGACACATTCCACGAATGACGTAATGGCTTTTTACATATTCAATACTCGCCTCGAATGAAGCACTTCAATAGCACAAAAGGCAACATATTTTGTTCTAAATAAAGTGTAGAATATTCATAAAATTTTAAGTACATTAACGTTTTAACATCATAAGTTGCGTGATTCGAAGTCCCACTGACTATATGACCGAGTGAAAGTTTGGGTCTGGTCACCGACAAAACTGAAAAAAACAAGAAATTCGCCGTCACCCATATCTTGAAACACGACGATTCTTGATTTAAGTCCATTCTCGATAGCTATCTTGAGCTATCTTAGACTCAAATGATGTGCAACTTTAAACACGACACGTCGAACTTTACGGTCCGCCATTATGGCCAACCGAACTCCCAAGAACATCACAAACTCCTTTCAACATCGATAAGAAATCAAAACTTTCACAGAAACACTATATAAAAAATCATGACGAAAATGGATTCTATCAAACTTTCAAAAACGCTCCAAACACCGCTGATATTTCACCGAAACTAAGAAAAAGCAACTCATGACTAATTAGGCCATTAAAAACTCGCAGCTCCACCATTAGTGTTATAAAAAAAAGGATAGTCTAAAGTTCTGAATTTTTTTCCATGCCCTTGTTCATGTGGTAAACACACTAGTACAGAACGCATGCGCATTCGTAAAATACGTGATTAATCACATATGGCTCAGGGACCGATTAATCTCTCCCTCTTTGGATCGAAAGTAGCACGGGGGACCCCAAACCGAGTTTTTGCAATTTTTTTTTTCTTAATACGTTTTTTACGAATGCGCATGCGTTCTGTACTAGTGTGCTTACCACATGAACAAGAGCAAGGAAAAAATTTCAGAACTATAGACTATCCTTAGTTTTTATTACACTAATAGAGGCGCTACCGTAGTCAAGGGGTTAACTGACATATGGCTCAAGGACCGATTAATCTCTCCCTCTTTGGATCGAAAGTAGCACGGGGACCCCAAACCGAGTTTTTGCAATGTTTTCTTAATACGTATTTTACGAATGCGCATGCGTTCTGTACTATTGTGCTTACCACATGAACAAGAGCAAGGAAAAAAATTAAGAACTATAGACCATCCTTAGTTTTTATTACACTAATAGAGGAGCTACGAGTAGTCAAGGGCTTTTTTTTTGACGTTCAGCCTACTCTTGGGAAGCCTGTGGCACTTGTGGTTCAGGCTACTGTTACTGCCTTTGGATTTGCGGCACTTGTGGTTCGCCTTTGAAGTTCGTTAGGACATTTTTGGTAAGACCTTCTTTTGCTTTTTCTTTCCTTTGGCCACCCTCCCGGGGATTTATGCTCGGCTTTTGCCGTAACCCGGGGTACGCCACATCTTTTTCTGCTATCTTTTCCGCTTTTTCTCTCGGTTTTTTCCCTTTTTTTTTGTCTTCCTTTTTGCCCTCTTTTCCTTTTTTCTACTTCTATTTTCATTTGTTTTTTCCCCAATGGGGCTTCGTGCCCTTTGGTGTGTTTGGCTGTGTGGCCTTTTGTGCATATTAGTTTCTTTTGTGGAAATCCCGCAAAAGTTCCTTGTATATATATATATATTGTAGTTGGATGAGCCCCACGTTTTGTAGTTGAAGTAATATTGAAATTAGTTGTTAATTTGTTCAGCCTGAGGCTGCCTTAAACAGTAAATAGTTAAACTATAATAAAATAGTTTATATTATACAGTAAAGTAGTACTTAGTTAACGTTTGGTTTTTTTCTTGAGCTGGTGGCTTTGTTTGTGTCCACTTGGCTTTTGGGCGAAGCTCGTTTTTTTCTTGTTTATTCTTTCCTGTTCCTGTCGTTCCTTTTGAAACAAAAAAACAAAAAAACAAAACAAAAAACATTATGAGGCTGCCAAATACTCTTAATATTTTGACCGGCAGAAAATTGGCCGGCAAGTTGAAGGAAGATATAATGTAGGAGGTTGTTGTCCAGTTGGGGGATGTTGACTCCATCTTGGCTGTGCAGATTGGTTATGAGATTGTTCGGGTTACATTTTGCTCTGATGAAGCCTTTAGCAGGGCAAAGTCTATGGAAGGCGTATCTCTTTTTGGACTATGGTGCAAAATCTTGGGTGGTGGCCCTGCTACCACTTTGGTCCACGTTTTCGACTATCCCTTTGAGGAAAGCGATGTTGAAATTGAGCATGCTCTGGCTGATTTTGGTGAGGTAAAAAAGGTCAGGAAGCAGACATATCTGTCGAGTCAGCAAATTTACACTGGTACCAGACTGGTCTCCATTGGTTTGAGGGAAACCCCTCCTAGGTCCATCTCTATTGATGGGTATCATTGTCGCATCTGGTATAGAGGGCAACCTATTGTGTGTAATCTGTGTGCTAAGCAGGGACATGTGTCTGCCAACTGCCCGAATAAGGATAAGTGTCGCCTTTGTGGGCAGTCCGGCCATTTTGCTCG
The DNA here is from genome assembly GCA_949126865.1 of Montipora capitata. Taxonomy (NCBI): domain Eukaryota; kingdom Metazoa; phylum Cnidaria; class Anthozoa; order Scleractinia; family Acroporidae; genus Montipora; species Montipora capitata. Next base: position 7,148,168 of record OX421452.1, on the reverse strand, counting down.
CTCCTGTCCCAATCCATGGGGCGGTTCCTCTGATGTTGATAGTGTGAATTCGTCGGCTCTTAGTGTTTCTGACTTTCCTCCTCTGAGTACGGGCCCCCCTCCTGGTGGTGCCCCGGCTGGTCTTGCTGCTGTTGAAAGGCTTTCGGACGATGGGTCAAATGATGGGAGCGCAGATGATGAGAACGCTGACGATGTGAGTTCTCCTCTCGGGCCTAGCCCTATGGAGGATGAAGTTGTTCCTAGCGCTGTTATAAATGGCGCAGCCAGTAGTCCTGGCGTCAGTAATGAACCTTTGATCGTTTCTGTCAACGACAGAAGTGAAAAGGGTGGCATTGTTAATGATATAGAAAGTACTGTAATTAAAGAGAGTAAAGTAAATGTTAGTGAATTGCTTGGTCATGGTAATGATCTGCAAAGTAATGTTACTGAAAATGGAAACGTTAATGTAGTTGGAAGTGATGTAAGTAACAAAAATATTATTGAAAATGAAAGAATTCCTGCTGATGATAATGATGCTGTAGTTGATAATGACTTTGACGTTAGTGATGAAGCTAAGGGTATCACCAATAGAAAACGGAAACTCAGTACCGATAGTGAAGATAATATTAATGAAGGTTCCGCTAAGGTCGGTAATATTTCTCTTGAGTCTGAGTCTGATCTGTCTTGTGAAGCCGGCTCTCCAACGCCCTCTCCTTCTGTGCTTGGTGGGGATGTGGTGTTGGTGGCCGAGACTGGCGTTTCTCTTGATGTTTCTGCTGAGTCCCTTGACTCCTCTCTCCTTGAGGATGGTCAGCGGACGGATTTCTCTCCCGAGTATTTTTTTTTTTCCTCGTTCATGGCCAGGTTTCTAACTGTTAATGTTCGTGGTTTACGGGACGCAAATAAGCGTTCATCGTTCCTTCAGTGGCTGTCACAGTCTACGGTTGATTTTGCGTGCCTCCAAGAGACACACGTTCCTTCAAATGCCGAGTGCACATCTTGGTTCTCTCCTTTCGGCTTTCAGGCCGTTGCTTCGCCTGGTACAGCTTTTTCTTGTGGCTCGGTTCTCCTGTTCCGGCCCAAGTATGTCCTGCGTAAGAGTCTTTGTGACTCTTCTGGCCGCTTTGTTTTAGCGGAATTCGAACTGAACGGTATTGTTTTTCGGGTGGTTTGTCTATATGCGCCAAACCAAAACCCGGCTCGCGATGACTTTTTTTAGTTTGTCTCAGATACTGTGGATCCCGCTATCCCCACTGTTATATGTGGAGATTTTAATGCGGTGTTTAGTCGGCCTTTGGATCGTCGTGGCCCTGTCTCCCAAAATCCAGCTCCGGACAGCTCCGGTTCCCTTCAGTCTCTTTTCAATGACTATTGCGTCGTGGACATTTGGCGTTACTTGCATCCTAATACGGCAGCTTTTACGTGGATGAGAAGTGATGGGACCCTTTCGTCTCGAATAGATTTGATCGGTTGTCCTATACCTTGGGTTCACTGTGTCAAGTCATGTGAAATTCTTCCCTGTCCTTATTCGGACCACTCTGCTGTTCTCCTTGTCTGTCCTATTCCTACCCCTTTACCTCGGGGTCCTGGTCGTTGGAAAATGAATATTTTTATCTTGAAGGAACAGGAGTTTGTTTCTTTAGCTGAGGATTTTTGGAAGTCATGGAGGCTGCGTAAACCTTCCTCTTCCCTCCATTCTTGGTGGGACAGGGGTAAGGAACGTATTAAGAGCATTGCCATCCGTTTTTGTTTGGGTAAGCAGGCTGAACGAAAGACCTCCCGTTCCCTGTACACGGCCCTTGCTTGCCACCTGAAGTCGCATATTGACGCCGGTAGGATAACCTTTCTGGACGTTTACGAGAAGGTGCTAAAAAAGATCTCGGAGTTGGACAGGTTTGAGGCTGAGGGGGCCCGAATCCCTTCCAGGGTGCGCTGGGCGGAGGAGGGTGAGATGTCTTCGAAGTATTTCTATTTCCTGCGTCTTGAGAAGAAGCGTGGCACTTCGGACTGGATTACCGCCATGCGGCGCCCTGATGGTTCCCTTGCCACGGATATTTCGTCCATTTGTTCTTCATGGGTAGATTTCTACTCCTCTCTGTTTTCTGCTGGTAGTATTGATCTCTCTGTGCAGGATGATCTCTTAAACAGTCTGTCATCTCGTCTTCCCCCAGCGGCCTGCGACTCTTGTGAGGGTCCTTTGACTGTGGGTGAGGTTTCTCAGGCTTTGGATGGTATGGCTGATGTCAAGTCACCGGGATCAGATGGGCTCCCGAAGGAGTTTTATCGTACTTTCTGGGGCATCCTCGGCGCTGATCTTGTGGATGTGCTCAATGATTCTTTTGCGTCTGGCTCTCTTCCGTTTTCTCTCCGAGGTGCCCTCATTTGTCTTATCTTCAAGAAGGGTGACCGTTTAGATCATAAAAACTGGCGCCCGATTAGTCTATTAAATGTTGACTGCAAGCTGTGTACCAGGGCTCTGGCTGGGCGTCTTTTAAAAGTGCTTCATCTGGTGATTGGCCCGGATCAAACCTGTGGCGTCTGTGGACGCTACATTGGTGAGAATGTGGCTTTCCTAAGAGATCTGGTGGAATTTACTTCCGAGACTAAGACACCTGCCGCCATCCTGTCTTTGGACCAAGAGAAAGCCTTTGACAGGGTGGACTGGGCTTTCCTTTTCTGCACTCTTTCCCGTTTTGGCTTTGGTCCGACGTTTATTTCGTGGGTTCGTCTTTTGTACACGGATGTCAGAAGCACGGTTCTCCTAAATGGTTATTCGTCAGATTTCTTTCGACCTTCCCGCAGCGTCCGTCAGGGCTGCCCGCTCTCTCCTCTTCTCTACGTCATCTCTATCGAAGTGCTGGCTGTTAACCTTCGGGCCCACCCTGACATTGTCGGGCTGCGGCCGCCCGGTCTATCCACTAGTTTGCCTGTTCTTTCCTTATATGCTGATGACACTTCCGTTGTGGCTGCTTCGGACCCTGCTATCCTTGCTGTCTTTGATACCTATGGAAAGTTTGAAAAGGGAACGCGTTCCAAGCTTAATCTTGGTAAGTGCGAGGGCCTTTGGCTTGGTCCTTGGCGTTTTCGTAGTGGTTCTACTTCTGTTGACATCGCTTGGACCTCGTCAAAAATTAAATTCCTTGGTGTTTATATTGGGCACGGCGACCTGGCCGAAGCTAACTGGCGGCCCCGGATTGACGCGGTGTCCCGTTGTCTTGATGCGTGGCGTTCCCGGGCCCTTTCCCTTTCCGGAAAGGCCCTCATCGTAAAAGCCCTGGCACTCTCACGTGTTTGGTATGTGGCCTCCTTGGTCCATATGCCTCCGTGGGTGCGTACAGAGCTCAACCGTCTTGTCTTCAAGTTTCTGTGGTCTGGCAAGCCTGACCTAGTTTGTCGCAATGTAATGTTTCATCCCAAGGGGGCTGGTGGTTTTTCGGTCGTCTCCATTGACCTCACGGTCTCCTCACTGCTGGTTCAATGGGTCCGTCGCCTTGTTGTCTGTCCAAATGATTGGGTTTTTCTGTTGAAGTACTGGCTTCTTGACCAGCTTGGAGTTTCTCCTCTTGCCTTTCTTTCGAGCCCTTCATCTTTTCCGTCTGCCTCTTTCCCTCCCTTCTATTCTGCCCTATTTCGTTCATGGTCGGCCCTTGGTGGTTCCATGTCCCCTTCTGGTTTGGTTTTCGGTGGGTCTGTTGGTGGCTCTTTTCCTGTCAACTCCATGTCCTGCAAGTTTGTTTACTCTCTCTTCCTCAAGCTTAACCCCGCCGTGCCCAACTGCGTTTCCAAGTTTTTCCCTTCTTTTGGTGCATTGTACTGGCCTGCCACCTGGAGTTCATTGTTTTTCCTCCCCCTAGATCGCAACGTGTCCGATCTTAACTGGAAGATTGCCCACGGGGTCCTATATACTGCCCAGCGCATTTCTTCTTGGTGTCCCACTATCCCTTTATCCTGTTTTTGTGAGTTTGAGCTATTAAAGTCTCGAACACCTATTCTTCTTCTGTCCTCTTGTTCAGAGTGGGTATGCTTGGGTCCAGACTCAACTCTCCCGGGCATCCCCTCTGGCTCCGTCTATTTCTCTTCGCCATGCCCTCTTTGGTTTTTCATCGGATGAGATGCGTTGCGTTCCCAGGGTATTTTGCTACCTGTTGAACGTTTGTAAATATCTGGTCTGGTTACAGCGCAATGATCATCGTTTTCGCTCAGAGCCCCCCAGTGCAGTTCATCTTATCTCTGGTATAAAGGCCCGCCTACGTTTTTATTTGCCCTTGTATTTTAAACGATTTAACTCTAGCCGTCGCCGCAAATACTTCCTCCGCCAGTGGGGTGGTAACGGCGTATTTGGACACATTAGTGGTTCCTCCTTCGTTTGCTCTTTCTAGTTCTTTCGCTCTTGTAAATATTGCTTGTACTTATTATTTTCATCTCCACGTCTGTTTTTAATCCTTTTTTGTTGTTTTGCCTTTTATTAGCATGTTTCGCGTTTTAGATTTTTTATCTCTGTAGGAGAGGCGGGGTTCGACTCCCCGACGAATTTGGTGTGCCGGCCCCGTTTAGGGGGTGCTCCCTCTCCTGGGCGATCCCCATTTCTGTTGTTACCCTTTTTCTGTTGTCAAGACTTCCGGGCATTGCACCTAGCTCGGGGGATCGCCTAAATACAAAAAACACTAATAGAGGCGCTACCGTAGTCAAGGGGTTAATCACATATGGCTCAGGGACCGATCAATCTCGAAAGTAGCACGGGGGACCCCAAAAAAAATTTTGCAATTTTTTTTTCTTAATACGTATTTTACGAATGCGCATGCGTTCTGTACTAGTGTGCTTACCACATGAACAAGAGCAAGGAAAAAAAATTCACAACTATAGACTATCCCTAGTTTTCATTACACTAATAGAGGAGCTACCGTAGTCAAGAGGTTTTTTCCTAGCTGCTCGTCAATCCGTTTCATCTTTGAATAGTTTTGCCCATCGAGCCTAGTGTTTAAGTTAATCTGGTTTCTAAGGACTTTGTCCTTTAAGTTTTCTCTATTTTAAGCTAAGTGATCGTTTGTCGACGTTGTCAATTCTTTGAGTGGAGGAGTAGATTTCAACTTCCAAGGAGGCCATTATGGCCGACCGGAAAGGAAGGACTGCCACTTTACCTCGGAAACTTAATGCTGGATTGATTAAGACTGCTATCGAAAAGGATCTTTCTTCGAAGGTCACGGTGTTTCAGGATTTGGGCAGTGGAGAATTTCTGGTTGAATTGTCATCGAAGAATGCTGCGGAATCTCTTATCGAGGATGGTTTTGATGTGGACGATGTGCATGTATTTTGTCATCCCCCGCATGGTTATGTTACAAATGTTAGTATCATGGGTCTTAGATCGTACATTGAAGATTGTGAAGTCGAAGAGGCATTATCAAATTTCGGTGAGATTAAGAGTGCAGTTATTAGACTAAGATACAAAGCGGGAAATGACTTGGAAGGAATTGAAAATGGAAATCGTTTGGTTAGGATGGTGTTAACTGCGAGGTCGATTCCCTATTCCATTCGCATCGGTGGTGAATGGTGTCGCATTATTCATGATAACCAACAGCCTGTATGCAGCGAGTGTAGTGAAGTTGGGCATACAAGAAAGCACTGCCCTAAGATTGAATGCCGTATTTGCAAGCGCAAGGGCCATATGTCGTACGTGTGTGATCGAAACGATAAGCAAGAAAACAATGAACAAGAATCTAATGAAGTTCCTGCGGAAGATGTGTCTACGTCAGTTAATGAGATCGTTGCTGAGCCTGAGGCTGATCCAAAAACGAGTGAGAAGCCCTTGGATATATCGACTGGAAATGTTAATACGGAAATGTCAATGGATATTCAAGAGGATCATCAAGGTAAGAAACGTTCATGCCCAACTGAATCGGACTCGGATAGCAAAATACCAATCCGTCGCTCTAAATACCATCCCATTCCAAATGTTGAGATTGCCAGGCAAAGAGACAAAAGCACTGCTAAAAAACAGTCGGCGGCTTCCTAACAGCGTACACAATGCAGGTTTTTCACTTCTCATTTTTCTTTCTGATGGCAACTTTTGTAAGCTTAAATGCAAGGGGCCTAAGGTCCTCTGATAGTTGGCAGTCTGCTTTTAATATTTTCCGAAGAGCTCGTTTTGACATTATTTGTTTGCAAGGGACTCACTGGACTGCAGATATTGAAATGCAAATCAAGCGTGATTGGAATGGAGAGATCTTTGCAAGCCATGGAACAAATTTATCTAGAGGTGTGGCGGTGCTGATTAGTTCGCGCCTTGACTACAATGTTAGGCAAATTCGTAGTGACGATGATGGACGTGTTGTGAATATTTTACTGGACGTAGAGGATGAAACGATTAACCTTGTAAATGTTTATGCGCCTTCGTCCGACTTCCAGAGATGAATTTTCTTTTCGGATTTG
>OX421452.1:7114263-7126763 GCA_949126865.1 Montipora capitata | reverse complement strand
AGAACGTTTTGATTGTTTATTGGCGTCCAAAGGAGTTTGTTGTTGTTCTTGTAGTTCGGTTGGCCGTAATGGCGGACCGTAAAGGTCGAAGCGTCGTGTTTAAGGTTCCGTATCATTCGAGTTTAAGGCAGCTTAAACTAGCCATCGAGAATGGAATTAATTCAAGAATCCTTGTGTTTCAAGATATGGGTGCCGGAGAATTTCTTGTTGAAGTAGAAGATGCTGAGGATGTGAAAACATTGTTCGAGGAGGGTTTTGATGTCGAAGAGAGTCACATTTCTTGTCATCCACCGCACGGTAAATTTACAAATGTTAGTATTATGAATTTGCGATCCTACATTCCAGATGAAGATGTTAAAGAGGCCTTAAAGGAGTACGGTGATATTAAAAGTGAAGTCATACGTTTAAAATATAAAAAGGATCACGATCTAGCGGGTTTAGAAAATGGCAATCGTTTGATAAAGATGTTGTTAACGAAGCCTTCTATTCCTTATTCACTTCGAATCGGTGGTGAATGGTGTAGAGTGATACATGACAACCAACAGCCCATTTGTAGTCAGTGCCATCAAGTTGGTCATACGAGAAAACGATGTCCCGAAGTTAAATGCGTAATTTGTAAAGAATACGGACATATGTCATATATCTGTGAAAAGCGCGAATCGGTAATCGAAGTGAACCCGGATAATGTTAAAAGTGGAGATGATTCTACGAGTGTTGAAATATCAGGAAAAGAAAAATCAAGTAGTAAAGGGATTTCTGTGGATTCGGAGAAAATAGCTGTGTCTGGAAACGATGTTGAAGATATGGATTCTGAAGAAAACGTTCAAGGTTGTAAAAGGCAGCACTCGGACTCTGACTCCGGCTTTGTTACGGTGCGCCGTAGGCAAAGAATGAACCCTGTGCCAAATGTAAGTTGTGCAAAACCTCGAACGGAGAAACTCCTCAGTAAAAAAGTAGATAATGGAAAAACATTATCTGATTCGTAATGGCTCGTTTGTTATCTATCGCCCTTCTCTGGTTAGCCGTAATGACCATTTTGGCAAGTATTAATGCCCGGGGCTTACGCTCTGCTGATCGACGAAAATTAGCTTTCCAATATTTTATTCGGAAAAGGTTTGATATTATTTGTTTACAGGAGACGTATTGGTCTGAAGATCTTGAAATGCAAATCAAGCGAGAGTGGGATGGTGACAGTTTTTTCGCCCATGGGACAGAAAATTCGCGAGGTGTTGGCATTTTAATCCATTCGCGCCTTGAACACTCAACAAGGCATGTAGAATGCGATAATGAGGGTCGCATTGTGAATATTTTGTTAGATATTGATGATCACACTTTGAACATAGTCAATGTTTACGCGCCCAATACAGATACTGAGCGACGAGCCTTTTTTACGGTCTTGGATCGATTTCTTTCAAGTGAATTTGACAACATTGTAGCTGGTGACTTCAACTGCATCATGGAAGCGAAACTTGATAAACTTGGGGGAATCCAAACCCGAGAAATTCTGCAGTCGCTTCTCTGAACACTATAAAAATGCGTTATGGCTTGTGTGATATATGGAGGTTTCGCCATAGAAATGAACGGAATTTTACCTGGACTGGGAAGAGTGCTTTGGATAATTCCGTTATACGGACGCGTATTGACTTCTTTTTGACAAGTAAAACAGTGGATCAATTTGTTACTTCTGTAGTTATTACACCCTATGCTCATTCTGACCACGATTGTATTTGCTTGACCTTTGATTTTGACCAGATAAAGCGTGGCCCGGGCTATTGGCACTTTAACAATGATCTTTTAAAAGATCCTCTGTTCCAAGCTGATGTGGAACGTTTTTGGGGTTGCTGGCAGAGCAAGTTGGATGATTTTGATGATCCGCTCAAATGGTGGGACAGGGCAAAACAGGAGTTAAGTTAGGCGCGCGAAGATCCGTCGTAAGTTGCAGGGGCATGAACGTTTTAAGCTGGAACGCGAACTGGATCGTTTGCAAGAACAGGCTGTAAATGGCACAACTCGTGACATAGAACGCTACCTCTCAGCAAAAGAAAAGCTTAGGCAGTTGGAGTTGGTGGATCTTGAGGCCATTAAGGTTCGAACAAAGGCTCGTTTCATCGAAGAGGGAGAGAGAAGTACACGTTACTTCTTTTCGCTGGAGAAAAGCCGTAGAGCAGACCAGACCATTCGAGTTCTTACAAAGGAGAGCTTGGATACTGTATCTGATACAAAGGGATTACTGTCAGAGTCTTATGCGTTTTATAAAAAGCTCTATTCCGCGGAAGAGGGTGATGAAGAGGCTCAGGAGGTGTTTCTGAACGATGCATTGCCAAGATTGCCTGATGATGCGTGCGAATTGTGTGAGGGAGAGCTTTCTGAGGAAGAGCTTCGAATAGCTGCTCTTTCGATGGAAAACGATAAATCGCCTGGAATAGATGGTTTGACGTCAAACTTTTACAAGCATTTTTGGCCTCTGTTTGGCAATAGTCTGACACGTGTTACGCCTTTCTGGCCGGGCGCCTTTCGGTATCTCAACGACGTGGGATAATTACGCTATTGTTTAAAAAGGGTGATCGAACACTGCTTAAGAACTGGAGGCCAATTACACTACTGACGTCGGATTATAAGATTTTAACCAAGGCGCTTGCTAATAGGCTTCATAAAGTACTTCCCCTTATTGTCCATTCGGATCAGACTGCCTCCATTAAAGGTCGCACAATAAATGACAACACGCGCCTTTTGCATGATGTTATCACGTATGCTAACGAAGAGAATGTCCCGCTCGCCTTGATCTCCGTGGATCAGCTGAAAGCTTTTGACCGCGTTGCGCACGGCTTCCTGTTTAAGACGCTCGAGCGGTTTGGTTTGGGACCCAGTTTCTTGAGATGGATCCAAGTCATATATAACTCAGTCTCTAGCTCTGTTAAAACGAATGGTTGGTTCACAGCTTTTATTGGCTTGGAGAGAGGACTAAGGCAAGGATGTCCCTTGTCCATGCCCTTGTATGTCTTGTCGGCTGAAACATTGGCGGTGAACATCAGGAACAACCCTAGAATACATGGGATTATCCCTCCCAACTCCAATACGGAGCTCAAACTTTCCCAGTTTGCTGATGATGCCACCTTGCTTGTAACAGATGATGACTCCATTATAGAAAGTTTTTCCGTTTTTGACTGCTATGAGCGTGCCTCTGGGGCCAAAATTAACAAGGGCAAGTGTAAGGGATTATGGTGTGGAGCTTTTTCACAGCGTACAGAGCAGCTACACGATTTCGACTGGTACAATGACTTCATCCCGGAAAAGATCCTGGGCCAGTATTTTGGCAACGTGGACTGTTCTCAGATAAACTGGGAAACGAAGATTCAGAAAATTAATAATGTCATCGGAGTGTGGCAGCACAGAGATCTAAGCCTCAAGGGAAGAGCCCTTTTAATTAATAGTCTCCTTACTTCCACATTGTGGTATAATGTTATATCCCTCTCTGTACCATCTTGGGCCTGTGCGCAGATTGAACAAGCTATCTATGGGTTCTTCTGGAACAACAAACATCCGCTTGTCAATAGGGACATTCTCGCTCTACCTCTCAGCGAGGGCGGTTTTAACATCCCTCGCCTGGAAACTAAAATTCAAGCATTCCGAATGAACACTTTGAAGCGGCTACTCACACCAGAAGATGCTCACTGGAAGAATTTCACAGCTCATTTTCTCCGTGTAGCCAATATGAAGCTCGGTAAAATGACCTTAGCCCTGAATTATTCTTTGCAGAACATCAACAGAGACATTCCATCCTTTCATCAGGAGCTGCTCAGAGCCTGGTACAAGCATAGCCAGTATCGTACACGTTCCCAGACCCCAGTATCTGTCTCGGACATCCTAAAAGAACCTCTATTTCTGAATGGCTTGATTACTTCCGGGAATAGGACTTTGATATATGGAGATTGGATCAAAGCCGGAATTATCCAGGTCAAAGATATTTGCTACGAAATTGTTCCTGGTTTCTTGCGAGCCTCGGCCATTCACGAGCTGATATCAGACGATCACTCCGGATACCGTCCCTTATCCACAACGGCACGTGAGCTAAATGATCTTCTCGACGCATTACCAAAAGAATGGTGCCACCAGATCAGCACGAGCGAAACACGAAATCAACCCACCTTACAGCCCGTTTTTAGTATTGTTAACCCGAACCCAGGCTATCCTCCCACGGATATTGTTACATGTAAGACGCGTGATTTTTATCATCAGCTTCACCAACCACTGAAACCTGTTGTACCATCTATAGACTACTGGGAAAGTACCCTTCAGCCGGCGCCTAGTTTCAATGCAAAGCAATGGAGAGCCTTGTACTCTCCACTGATGTCTAACAAGATGGGTGACGTGAACTGGAAGATTGCACACAGGGTGATTGTTACTGGTTTATCTCTGCAGCGAATGCGCCTTCAAGACTCTGCAAATTGTTTCCGCTGTGGTGAGACTGATACCGTCGAACATGCTTTTCTTGACTGTCTAACGGTAGTCCAGTTTTGGACATATATAAAGACCTTTATAGATAAGATTTCAAGTAGTAAACTACAACTAACGAGGACAATTAGGTTACTTGGTAAAGTTAAAAGAAGTGGTGAACCAATTAGTCAAAACCATGTTAACTTAATTAACTGGACATTATCTGTTGCCAGGTTTTCGATATACAAATCGGCCGTAAATCATCGACTTCACAATGTCACAGTACCACCGGCAGCGATTTTTGCATCCATAGTAAAATCGCATTTGCGGTTTCAGTTTAAGTTGTATTCGTCGAGACAGACTCTTTTAAACTTTGAATATCAGTGGTGCCTTGCAGAAGCTTTTGCTAAAGTCGAAAATGATCACTTAGTCTTCACATTCTAAGTAAATATGTTACATTAATTAGCTTCATCATTATAGCCGTAAATACCAGGCAAAGTCAAATTGAATTCCTTTTTTACTTGTAAATAAAAAAGCTCCTTGTGAGCCTTTTTAGAAAAAAAAAAAAAAAAAAGGGGTTAATCACATATGGCTCAGGGACCGATTAATCTCTCCCTCTTTGGATCGAAAGTAGCGCGGGGACCCCAAAAAGAATTTTTGCAATTTTTTTTTTGGCTTAATACGTATTTTACGAATGCGCATGCGTTCTGTACTAGTGTGCTTACCACATGAACAAGAGCAAGGAAAACAATTCAGAACTATAGACTATCCCTAGTTTTTATTACACTAATAGAGGAGCTACCGTAGTCAAGGGGTTAATCACATATGGCTCAGGGACCGATTAATCTCTCCCTCTTTGGATCGAAAGTAGCGCGGGGACCCCAAAAAGAATTTTTGCAATTTTTGTTTTGGCTTAATACGTATTTTACGAATGCGCATGCGTTCTGTACTAGTGTGCTTACCACATGAACAAGAGGAAGGAAAACAATTCAGAGCTATAGACTATCCCGAGTTTTTATTACACTAATAGAGGAGCTACCGTAGTCAAGGGGTTAATCACATATGGCTCAGGGACCGATTAATCTCTCCCTCTTTGGATCGAAAGTAGCGCGGGGACCCCAAAAAGAATTTTTGCAATTTTTTTTTTGGCTTAATACGTATTTTACGAATGCGCATGCGTTCTGTACTAGTGTGCTTACCACATGAACAAGAGCAAGGAAAACAATTCAGAACTATAGACTATCCCTAGTTTTTATTACACTAATATAGGAGCTACCGTAGTCAAGGGGTTAATCACATATGGCTCAGGGACCGATTAATCTCTCCCTCTTTGGATCGAAAGTAGCGCGGGGACCCCAAAAAGAATTTTTGCAATTTTTTTTTTGGCTTAATACGTATTTTACGAATGCGCATGCGTTCTGTACTAGTGTGCTTACCACATGAACAAGAGCAAGGAAAACAATTCAGAACTATAGACTATCCCTAGTTTTTATTACACTAATAGAGGAGCTACCGTAGTCAAGGGGTTAATCACATATGGCTCAGGGACCGATTAATCTCTCCCTCTTTGGATCGAAAGTAGCGCGGGGACCCCAAAAAGAATTTTTGCAATTTTTTTTTTTGGCTTAATACGTATTTTACGAATGCGCATGCGTTCTGTACTAGTGTGCTTACCACATGAACAAGAGCAAGGAAAACAATTCAGAACTATAGACTATCCCTAGTTTTTATTACACTAATAGAGGAGCTACCGTAGTCAAGGGGTTAATCACATATGGCTCAGGGACCGATTAATCTCTCCCTCTTTGGATCGAAAGTAGCGCGGGGACCCCAAAAAGAATTTTTGCAATTTTTTTTTTTGGCTTAATACGTATATTACGAATGCGCATGCGTTCTGTACTAGTGTGCTTACCACATGAACAAGAGCAAGGAAAACAATTCAGAACTATAGACTATCCCTAGTTTTTATTACACTAATAGAGGAGCTACCGTAGTCAAGGGGTTAATCACATATGGCTCAGGGACCGATTAATCTCTCCCTCTTTGGATCGAAAGTAGCGCGGGGACCCCAAAAAGAATTTTTGCAATTTTTTTTTTTGGCTTAATACGTATTTTACGAATGCGCATGCGTTCTGTACTAGTGTGCTTACCACATGAACAAGAGCAAGGAAAACAATTCAGAACTATAGACTATCCCTAGTTTTTATTACACTAATAGAGGAGCTACCGTAGTCAAGGGGTTAATCACATATGGCTCAGGGACCGATTAATCTCTCCCTCTTTGGATCGAAAGTAGCGCGGGGACCCCAAAAAGAATTTTTGCAATTTTTTTTTTGGCTTAATACGTATTTTACGAATGCGCATGCGTTCTGTACTAGTGTGCTTACCACATGAACAAGAGCAAGGAAAACAATTCAGAACTATAGACTATCCCTAGTTTTTATTACACTAATAGAGGAGCTACCGTAGTCAAGGGGTTAATCACATATGGCTCAGGGACCGATTAATCTCTCCCTCTTTGGATCGAAAGTAGCGCGGGGACCCCAAAAAGAATTTTTGCAATTTTTTTTTTTGGCTTAATACGTATTTTACGAATGCGCATGCGTTCTGTACTAGTGTGCTTACCACATGAACAAGAGCAAGGAAAACAATTCAGAACTATAGACTATCCCTAGTTTTTATTACACTAATAGAGGAGCTACCGTAGTCAAGGGGTTAATCACATATGGCTCAGGGACCGATTAATCTCTCCCTCTTTGGATCGAAAGTAGCGCGGGGACCCCAAAAAGAATTTTTGCAATTTTTTTTTTTGGCTTAATACGTATTTTACGAATGCGCATGCGTTCTGTACTAGTGTGCTTACCACATGAACAAGAGCAAGGAAAACAATTCAGAACTATAGACTATCCCTAGTTTTTATTACACTAATAGAGGAGCTACCGTAGTCAAGGGGTTAATCACATATGGCTCAGGGACCGATTAATCTCTCCCTCTTTGGATCGAAAGTAGCGCGGGGACCCCAAAAAGAATTTTTGCAATTTTTTTTTTGGCTTAATACGTATTTTACGAATGCGCATGCGTTCTGTACTAGTGTGCTTACCACATGAACAAGAGCAAGGAAAACAATTCAGAACTATAGACTATCCCTAGTTTTTATTACACTAATAGAGGAGCTACCGTAGTCAAGGGGTTAATCACATATGGCTCAGGGACCGATTAATCTCTCCCTCTTTGGATCGAAAGTAGCGCGGGGACCCCAAAAAGAATTTTTGCAATTTTTTTTTTGGCTTAATACGTATTTTACGAATGCGCATGCGTTCTGTACTAGTGTGCTTACCACATGAACAAGAGCAAGGAAAACAATTCAGAACTATAGACTATCCCTAGTTTTTATTACACTAATAGAGGAGCTACCGTAGTCAAGGGGTTAATCACATATGGCTCAGGGACCGATTAATCTCTCCCTCTTTGGATCGAAAGTAGCGCGGGGACCCTAAAAAGAATTTTTGCAATTTTTTTTTTGGCTTAATACGTATGTTACGAATGCGCATGCGTTCTGTACTAGTGTGCTTACCACATGAACAAGAGCAAGGAAAACAATTCAGAACTATAGACTATCCCTAGTTTTTATTACACTAATAGAGGAGCTACCGTAGTCAAGGGGTTAATCACATATGGCTCAGGGACCGATTAATCTCTCCCTCTTTGGATCGAAAGTAGCGCGGGGACCCCAAAAAGAATTTTTGCAATTTTTTTTTTGGCTTAATACGTATTTTACGAATGCGCATGCGTTCTGTACTAGTGTGCTTACCACATGAACAAGAGCAAGGAAAACAATTCAGAACTATAGACTATCCCTAGTTTTTATTACACTAATAGAGGAGCTACCGTAGTCAAGGGGTTAATCACATATGGCTCAGGGACCGATTAATCTCTCCCTCTTTGGATCGAAAGTAGCGCGGGGACCCCAAAAAGAATTTTTGCAATTTTTTTTTTGGCTTAATACGTATGTTACGAATGCGCATGCGTTCTGTACTAGTGTGCTTACCACATGAACAAGAGCAAGGAAAACAATTCAGAACTATAGACTATCCCTAGTTTTTATTACACTAATAGAGGAGCTACCGTAGTCAAGGGGTTAATCACATATGGCTCAGGGACCGATTAATCTCTCCCTCTTTGGATCGAAAGTAGCGCGGGGACCCCAAAAAGAATTTTTGCAATTTTTTTTTTGGCTTAATACGTATTTTACGAATGCGCATGCGTTCTGTACTAGTGTGCTTACCACATGAACAAGAGCAAGGAAAACAATTCAGAACTATAGACTATCCCTAGTTTTTATTACACTAATAGAGGAGCTACCGTAGTCAAGGGGTTAATCACATATGGCTCAGGGACCGATTAATCTCTCCCTCTTTGGATCGAAAGTAGCGCGGGGACCCCAAAAAGAATTTTTGCAATTTTTTTTTTGGCTTAATACGTATTTTACGAATGCGCATGCGTTCTGTACTAGTGTGCTTACCACATGAACAAGAGCAAGGAAAACAATTCAGAACTATAGACTATCCCTAGTTTTTATTACACTAATAGAGGAGCTACCGTAGTCAAGGGGTTAATCACATATGGCTCAGGGACCGATTAATCTCTCCCTCTTTGGATCGAAAGTAGCGCGGGGACCCCAAAAAGAATTTTTGCAATTTTTTTTTTGGCTTAATACGTATTTTACGAATGCGCATGCGTTCTGTACTAGTGTGCTTACCACATGAACAAGAGCAAGGAAAACAATTCAGAACTATAGACTATCCCTAGTTTTTATTACACTAATAGAGGAGCTACCGTAGTCAAGGGGTTAATCACATATGGCTCAGGGACCGATTAATCTCTCCCTCTTTGGATCGAAAGTAGCGTGGGGACCCCAAAAAGAATTTTTGCAATTTTTTTTTTGGCTTAATACGTATTTTACGAATGCGCATGCGTTCTGTACTAGTGTGCTTACCACATGAACAAGAGCAAGGAAAACAATTCAGAACTATAGACTATCCCTAGTTTTTATTACACTAATAGAGGAGCTACCGTAGTCAAGGGGTTAATCACATATGGCTCAGGGACTGATTAATCTCTCCCTCTTTGGATCGAAAGTAGCGCGGGGACCCCAAAAAGAATTTTTGCAATTTCTTTTTTGGCTTAATACGTATTTTACGAATGCGCATGCGTTCTGTACTAGTGTGCTTACCACATGAACAAGAGCAAGGAAAACAATTCAGAACTATAGACTATCCCTAGTTTTTATTACACTAATAGAGGAGCTACCGTAGTCAAGGGGTTAATCACATATGGCTCAGGGACCGATTAATCTCTCCCTCTTTGGATCGAAAGTAGCGCGGGGACCCCAAAAAGAATTTTTGCAAATTTTTTTTTTGGCTTAATACGTATTTTACGAATGCGCATGCGTTCTGTACTAGTGTGCTTACCACATGAACAAGAGCAAGGAAAACAATTCAGAACTATAGACTATCCCTAGTTTTTATTACACTAATAGAGGAGCTACCGTAGTCAAGGGGTTAATCACATATGGCTCAGGGACCGATTAATCTCTCCCTCTTTGGATCGAAAGTAGCGCGGGGACCCCAAAAAGAATTTTTGCAATTTTTTTTTTGGCTTAATACGTATTTTACGAATGCGCATGCGTTCTGTACTAGTGTGCTTACCACATGAACAAGAGCAAGGAAAACAATTCAGAACTATAGACTATCCCTAGTTTTTATTACACTAATAGAGGAGCTACCGTAGTCAAGGGGTTAATCACATATGGCTCAGGGACCGATTAATCTCTCCCTCTTTGGATCGAAAGTAGCGCGGGGACCCCAAAAAGAATTTTTGCAATTTTTTTTTTGGCTTAATACGTATTTTACGAATGCGCATGCGTTCTGTACTAGTGTGCTTACCACATGAACAAGAGCAAGGAAAACAATTCAGAACTATAGACTATCCCTAGTTTTTATTACACTAATAGAGGAGCTACCGTAGTCAAGGGGTTAATCACATATGGCTCAGGGACCGATTAATCTCTCCCTCTTTGGATCGAAAGTAGCGCGGGGACCCCAAACAGAATTTTTGCAATTTTTTTTTTGGCTTAATACGTATTTTACGAATGCGCATGCGTTCTGTACTAGTGTGCTTACCACATGAACAAGAGCAAGGAAAACAATTCAGAACTATAGACTATCCCTAGTTTTTATTACACTAATAGAGGAGCTACCGTAGTCAAGGGGTTAATCACATATGGCTCAGGGACCGATTAATCTCTCCCTCTTTGGATCGAAAGTAGCGCGGGGACCCCAAAAAGAATTTTTGCAATTTTTTTTTGGCTTAATACGTATTTTACGAATGCGCATGCGTTCTGTACTAGTGTGCTTACCACATGAACAAGAGCAAGGAAAACAATTCAGAACTATAGACTATCCCTAGTTTTTATTACACTAATAGAGGAGCTACCGTAGTCAAGGGGTTAATCACATATGGCTCAGGGACCGATTAATCTCTCCCTCTTTGGATCGAAAGTAGCGCGGGGACCCCAAAAAGAATTTTTGCAATTTTTTTTTTGGCTTAATACGTATTTTACGAATGCGCATGCGTTCTGTACTAGTGTGCTTACCACATGAACAAGAGCAAGGAAAACAATTCAGAACTATAGACTATCCCTAGTTTTTATTACACTAATAGAGGAGCTACCGTAGTCAAGGGGTTAATCACATATGGCTCAGGGACCGATTAATCTCTCCCTCTTTGGATCGAAAGTAGCGCGGGGACCCCAAAAAGAATTTTTGCAATTTTTTTTTTGGCTTAATACGTATTTTACGAATGCGCATGCGTTCTGTACTAGTGTGCTTACCACATGAACAAGAGCAAGGAAAACAATTCAGAACTATAGACTATCCCTAGTTTTTATTACACTAATAGAGGAGCTACCGTAGTCAAGGGGTTAATCACATATGGCTCAGGGACCGATTAATCTCTCCCTCTTTGGATCGAAAGTAGCGCGGGGACCCCAAAAAGAATTTTTGCAATTTTTTTTTTGGCTTAATACGTATTTTACGAATGCGCATGCGTTCTGTACTAGTGTGCTTACCACATGAACAAGAGCAAGGAAAACAATCAGAACTATAGACTATCCCTAGTTTTTATTACACTAATAGAGGAGCTACCGTAGTCAAGGGGTTAATCACATATGGCTCAGGGACCGATTAATCTCTCCCTCTTTGGATCGAAAGTAGCGCGGGGACCCCAAAAAGAATTTTTGCAATTTTTTTTTTGGCTTAATACGTATTTTACGAATGCGCATGCGTTCTGTACTAGTGTGCTTACCACATGAACAAGAGCAAGGAAAACAATTCAGAACTATAGACTATCCCTAGTTTTTATTACACTAATAGAGGAGCTACCGTAGTCAAGGGGTTAATCACATATGGCTCAGGGACCGATTAATCTCTCCCTCTTTGGATCGAAAGTAGCGCGGGGACCCCAAAAAGAATTTTTGCAATTTTTTTTTTGGCTTAATACGTATTTTACGAATGCGCATGCGTTCTGTACTAGTGTGCTTACCACATGAACAAGAGCAAGGAAAACAATTCAGAACTATAGACTATCCCTAGTTTTTATTACACTAATAGAGGAGCTACCGTAGTCAAGGGGTTAATCACATATGGCTCAGGGACCGATTAATCTCTCCCTCTTTGGATCGAAAGTAGCGCGGGGACCCCAAAAAGAATTTTTGCAATTTTTTTTTTGGCTTAATACGTATTTTACGAATGCGCATGCGTTCTGTACTAGTGTGCTTACCACATGAACAAGAGCAAGGAAAACAATTCAGAACTATAGACTATCCTAGTTTTTATTACACTAATAGAGGAGCTACCGTAGTCAAGGGGTTAATCACATATGGCTCAGGGACCGATTAATCTCTCCCTCTTTGGATCGAAAGTAGCGCGGGGACCCCAAAAAGAATTTTTGCAATTTTTTTTTTGGCTTAATACGTATTTTACGAATGCGCATGCGTTCTGTACTAG
>OX421452.1:7094299-7114063 GCA_949126865.1 Montipora capitata | reverse complement strand
TTATTACACTAATAGAGGAGCTACCGTAGTCAAGGGGTTAATCACATATGGCTCAGGGACCGATTAATCTCTCCCTCTTTGGATCGAAAGTAGCGCGGGGACCCCCAAAAAGAATTTTTGCAATTTTTTTTTTGGCTTAATACGTATTTTACGAATGCGCATGCGTTCTGTACTAGTGTGCTTACCACATGAACAAGAGCAAGGAAAACAATTCAGAACTATAGACTATCCCTAGTTTTTATTACACTAATAGAGGAGCTACCGTAGTCAAGGGGTTAATCACATATGGCTCAGGGACCGATTAATCTCTCCCTCTTTGGATCGAAAGTAGCGCGGGGACCCCAAAAAGAATTTTTGCAATTTTTTTTTTGGCTTAATACGTATTTTACGAATGCGCATGCGTTCTGTACTAGTGTGCTTACCACATGAACAAGAGCAAGGAAAACAATTCAGAACTATAGACTATCCCTAGTTTTTATTACACTAATAGAGGAGCTACCGTAGTCAAGGGGTTAATCACATATGGCTCAGGGACCGATTAATCTCTCCCTCTTTGGATCGAAAGTAGCGCGGGGACCCCAAAAAGAATTTTTGCAATTTTTTTTTTTGGCTTAATACGTATTTTACGAATGCGCATGCGTTCTGTACTAGTGTGCTTACCACATGAACAAGAGCAAGGAAAACAATTCAGAACTATAGACTATCCCTAGTTTTTATTACACTAATAGAGGAGCTACCGTAGTCAAGGGGTTAATCACATATGGCTCAGGGACCGATTAATCTCTCCCTCTTTGGATCGAAAGTAGCGCGGGGACCCCAAAAAGAATTTTTGCAATTTTTTTTTTGGCTTAATACGTATTTTACGAATGCGCATGCGTTCTGTACTAGTGTGCTTACCACATGAACAAGAGCAAGGAAAACAATTCAGAACTATAGACTATCCCTAGTTTTTATTACACTAATAGAGGAGCTACCGTAGTCAAGGGGTTAATCACATATGGCTCAGGGACCGATTAATCTCTCCCTCTTTGGATCGAAAGTAGCGCGGGGACCCCAAAAAGAATTTTTGCAATTTTTTTTTTGGCTTAATACGTATTTTACGAATGCGCATGCGTTCTGTACTAGTGTGCTTACCACATGAACAAGAGCAAGGAAAACAATTCAGAACTATAGACTATCCCTAGTTTTTATTACACTAATAGAGGAGCTACCGTAGTCAAGGGGTTAATCACATATGGCTCAGGGACCGATTAATCTCTCCCTCTTTGGATCGAAAGTAGCGCGGGGACCCCAAAAAGAATTTTTGCAATTTTTTTTTTGGCTTAATACGTATTTTACGAATGCGCATGCGTTCTGTACTAGTGTGCTTACCACATGAACAAGAGCAAGGAAAACAATTCAGAACTATAGACTATCCCTAGTTTTTATTACACTAATAGAGGAGCTACCGTAGTCAAGGGGTTAATCACATATGGCTCAGGGACCGATTAATCTCTCCCTCTTTGGATCGAAAGTAGCGCGGGGACCCCAAAAAGAATTTTTGCAATTTTTTTTTTGGCTTAATACGTATTTTACGAATGCGCATGCGTTCTGTACTAGTGTGCTTACCACATGAACAAGAGCAAGGAAAACAATTCAGAACTATAGACTATCCCTAGTTTTTATTACACTAATAGAGGAGCTACCGTAGTCAAGGGGTTAATCACATATGGCTCAGGGACCGATTAATCTCTCCCTCTTTGGATCGAAAGTAGCGCGGGGACCCCAAAAAGAATTTTTGCAATTTTTTTTTTGGCTTAATACGTATTTTACGAATGCGCATGCGTTCTGTACTAGTGTGCTTACCACATGAACAAGAGCAAGGAAAACAATTCAGAACTATAGACTATCCCTAGTTTTTATTACACTAATAGAGGAGCTACCGTAGTCAAGGGGTTAATCACATATGGCTCAGGGACCGATTAATCTCTCCCTCTTTGGATCGAAAGTAGCGCGGGGACCCCAAAAAGAATTTTTGCAATTTTTTTTTTGGCTTAATACGTATTTTACGAATGCGCATGCGTTCTGTACTAGTGTGCTTACCACATGAACAAGAGCAAGGAAAACAATTCAGAACTATAGACTATCCCTAGTTTTTATTACACTAATAGAGGAGCTACCGTAGTCAAGGGGTTAATCACATATGGCTCAGGGACCGATTAATCTCTCCCTCTTTGGATCGAAAGTAGCGCGGGGACCCCAAAAAGAATTTTTGCAATTTTTTTTTTGGCTTAATACGTATTTTACGAATGCGCATGCGTTCTGTACTAGTGTGCTTACCACATGAACAAGAGCAAGGAAAACAATTCAGAACTATAGACTATCCCTAGTTTTTATTACACTAATAGAGGAGCTACCGTAGTCAAGGGGTTAATCACATATGGCTCAGGGACCGATTAATCTCTCCCTCTTTGGATCGAAAGTAGCGCGGGGACCCCAAAAAGAATTTTTGCAATTTTTTTTTTGGCTTAATACGTATTTTACGAATGCGCATGCGTTCTGTACTAGTGTGCTTACCACATGAACAAGAGCAAGGAAAACAATTCAGAACTATAGACTATCCCTAGTTTTTATTACACTAATAGAGGAGCTACCGTAGTCAAGGGGTTAATCACATATGGCTCAGGGACCGATTAATCTCTCCCTCTTTGGATCGAAAGTAGCGCGGGGACCCCAAAAAGAATTTTTGCAATTTTTTTTTTGGCTTAATACGTATTTTACGAATGCGCATGCGTTCTGTACTAGTGTGCTTACCACATGAACAAGAGCAAGGAAAACAATTCAGAACTATAGACTATCCCTAGTTTTTATTACACTAATAGAGGAGCTACCGTAGTCAAGGGGTTAATCACATATGGCTCAGGGACCGATTAATCTCTCCCTCTTTGGATCGAAAGTAGCGCGGGGACCCCAAAAAGAATTTTTGCAATTTTTTTTTTGGCTTAATACGTATTTTACGAATGCGCATGCGTTCTGTACTAGTGTGCTTACCACATGAACAAGAGCAAGGAAAACAATTCAGAACTATAGACTATCCCTAGTTTTTATTACACTAATAGAGGAGCTACCGTAGTCAAGGGGTTAATCACATATGGCTCAGGGACCGATTAATCTCTCCCTCTTTGGATCGAAAGTAGCGCGGGGACCCCAAAAAGAATTTTTGCAATTTTTTTTTTGGCTTAATACGTATTTTACGAATGCGCATGCGTTCTGTACTAGTGTGCTTACCACATGAACAAGAGCAAGGAAAACAATTCAGAACTATAGACTATCCCTAGTTTTTATTACACTAATAGAGGAGCTACCGTAGTCAAGGGGTTAATCACATATGGCTCAGGGACCGATTAATCTCTCCCTCTTTGGATCGAAAGTAGCGCGGGGACCCCAAAAAGAATTTTTGCAATTTTTTTTTTGGCTTAATACGTATTTTACGAATGCGCATGCGTTCTGTACTAGTGTGCTTACCACATGAACAAGAGCAAGGAAAACAATTCAGAACTATAGACTATCCCTAGTTTTTATTACACTAATAGAGGAGCTACCGTAGTCAAGGGGTTAATCACATATGGCTCAGGGACCGATTAATCTCTCCCTCTTTGGATCGAAAGTAGCGCGGGGACCCCAAAAAGAATTTTTGCAATTTTTTTTTTGGCTTAATACGTATTTTACGAATGCGCATGCGTTCTGTACTAGTGTGCTTACCACATGAACAAGAGCAAGGAAAACAATTCAGAACTATAGACTATCCCTAGTTTTTATTACACTAATAGAGGAGCTACCGTAGTCAAGGGGTTAATCACATATGGCTCAGGGACCGATTAATCTCTCCCTCTTTGGATCGAAAGTAGCGCGGGGACCCCAAAAAGAATTTTTGCAATTTTTTTTTTGGCTTAATACGTATTTTACGAATGCGCATGCGTTCTGTACTAGTGTGCTTACCACATGAACAAGAGCAAGGAAAACAATTCAGAACTATAGACTATCCCTAGTTTTTATTACACTAATAGAGGAGCTACCGTAGTCAAGGGGTTAATCACATATGGCTCAGGGACCGATTAATCTCTCCCTCTTTGGATCGAAAGTAGCGCGGGGACCCCAAAAAGAATTTTTGCAATTTTTTTTTTGGCTTAATACGTATTTTACGAATGCGCATGCGTTCTGTACTAGTGTGCTTACCACATGAACAAGAGCAAGGAAAACAATTCAGAACTATAGACTATCCCTAGTTTTTATTACACTAATAGAGGAGCTACCGTAGTCAAGGGGTTAATCACATATGGCTCAGGGACCGATTAATCTCTCCCTCTTTGGATCGAAAGTAGCGCGGGGACCCCAAAAAGAATTTTTGCAATTTTTTTTTTGGCTTAATACGTATTTTACGAATGCGCATGCGTTCTGTACTAGTGTGCTTACCACATGAACAAGAGCAAGGAAAACAATTCAGAACTATAGACTATCCCTAGTTTTTATTACACTAATAGAGGAGCTACCGTAGTCAAGGGGTTAATCACATATGGCTCAGGGACCGATTAATCTCTCCCTCTTTGGATCGAAAGTAGCGCGGGGACCCCAAAAAGAATTTTTGCAATTTTTTTTTTGGCTTAATACGTATTTTACGAATGCGCATGCGTTCTGTACTAGTGTGCTTACCACATGAACAAGAGCAAGGAAAACAATTCAGAACTATAGACTATCCCTAGTTTTTATTACACTAATAGAGGAGCTACCGTAGTCAAGGGGTTAATCACATATGGCTCAGGGACCGATTAATCTCTCCCTCTTTGGATCGAAAGTAGCGCGGGGACCCCAAAAAGAATTTTTGCAATTTTTTTTTTGGCTTAATACGTATTTTACGAATGCGCATGCGTTCTGTACTAGTGTGCTTACCACATGAACAAGAGCAAGGAAAACAATTCAGAACTATAGACTATCCCTAGTTTTTATTACACTAATAGAGGAGCTACCGTAGTCAAGGGGTTAATCACATATGGCTCAGGGACCGATTAATCTCTCCCTCTTTGGATCGAAAGTAGCGCGGGGACCCCAAAAAGAATTTTTGCAATTTTTTTTTTGGCTTAATACGTATTTTACGAATGCGCATGCGTTCTGTACTAGTGTGCTTACCACATGAACAAGAGCAAGGAAAACAATTCAGAACTATAGACTATCCCTAGTTTTTATTACACTAATAGAGGAGCTACCGTAGTCAAGGGGTTAATCACATATGGCTCAGGGACCGATTAATCTCTCCCTCTTTGGATCGAAAGTAGCGCGGGGACCCCAAAAAGAATTTTTGCAATTTTTTTTTTGGCTTAATACGTATTTTACGAATGCGCATGCGTTCTGTACTAGTGTGCTTACCACATGAACAAGAGCAAGGAAAACAATTCAGAACTATAGACTATCCCTAGTTTTTATTACACTAATAGAGGAGCTACCGTAGTCAAGGGGTTAATCACATATGGCTCAGGGACCGATTAATCTCTCCCTCTTTGGATCGAAAGTAGCGCGGGGACCCCAAAAAGAATTTTTGCAATTTTTTTTTTGGCTTAATACGTATTTTACGAATGCGCATGCGTTCTGTACTAGTGTGCTTACCACATGAACAAGAGCAAGGAAAACAATTCAGAACTATAGACTATCCCTAGTTTTTATTACACTAATAGAGGAGCTACCGTAGTCAAGGGGTTAATCACATATGGCTCAGGGACCGATTAATCTCTCCCTCTTTGGATCGAAAGTAGCGCGGGGACCCCAAAAAGAATTTTTGCAATTTTTTTTTTGGCTTAATACGTATTTTACGAATGCGCATGCGTTCTGTACTAGTGTGCTTACCACATGAACAAGAGCAAGGAAAACAATTCAGAACTATAGACTATCCCTAGTTTTTATTACACTAATAGAGGAGCTACCGTAGTCAAGGGGTTAATCACATATGGCTCAGGGACCGATTAATCTCTCCCTCTTTGGATCGAAAGTAGCGCGGGGACCCCAAAAAGAATTTTTGCAATTTTTTTTTTGGCTTAATACGTATTTTACGAATGCGCATGCGTTCTGTACTAGTGTGCTTACCACATGAACAAGAGCAAGGAAAACAATTCAGAACTATAGACTATCCCTAGTTTTTATTACACTAATAGAGGAGCTACCGTAGTCAAGGGGTTAATCACATATGGCTCAGGGACCGATTAATCTCTCCCTCTTTGGATCGAAAGTAGCGCGGGGACCCCAAAAAGAATTTTTGCAATTTTTTTTTTGGCTTAATACGTATTTTACGAATGCGCATGCGTTCTGTACTAGTGTGCTTACCACATGAACAAGAGCAAGGAAAACAATTCAGAACTATAGACTATCCCTAGTTTTTATTACACTAATAGAGGAGCTACCGTAGTCAAGGGGTTAATCACATATGGCTCAGGGACCGATTAATCTCTCCCTCTTTGGATCGAAAGTAGCGCGGGGACCCCAAAAAGAATTTTTGCAATTTTTTTTTTGGCTTAATACGTATTTTACGAATGCGCATGCGTTCTGTACTAGTGTGCTTACCACATGAACAAGAGCAAGGAAAACAATTCAGAACTATAGACTATCCCTAGTTTTTATTACACTAATAGAGGAGCTACCGTAGTCAAGGGGTTAATCACATATGGCTCAGGGACCGATTAATCTCTCCCTCTTTGGATCGAAAGTAGCGCGGGGACCCCAAAAAGAATTTTTGCAATTTTTTTTTTGGCTTAATACGTATTTTACGAATGCGCATGCGTTCTGTACTAGTGTGCTTACCACATGAACAAGAGCAAGGAAAACAATTCAGAACTATAGACTATCCCTAGTTTTTATTACACTAATAGAGGAGCTACCGTAGTCAAGGGGTTAATCACATATGGCTCAGGGACCGATTAATCTCTCCCTCTTTGGATCGAAAGTAGCGCGGGGACCCCAAAAAGAATTTTTGCAATTTTTTTTTTGGCTTAATACGTATTTTACGAATGCGCATGCGTTCTGTACTAGTGTGCTTACCACATGAACAAGAGCAAGGAAAACAATTCAGAACTATAGACTATCCCTAGTTTTTATTACACTAATAGAGGAGCTACCGTAGTCAAGGGGTTAATCACATATGGCTCAGGGACCGATTAATCTCTCCCTCTTTGGATCGAAAGTAGCGCGGGGACCCCAAAAAGAATTTTTGCAATTTTTTTTTTGGCTTAATACGTATTTTACGAATGCGCATGCGTTCTGTACTAGTGTGCTTACCACATGAACAAGAGCAAGGAAAACAATTCAGAACTATAGACTATCCCTAGTTTTTATTACACTAATAGAGGAGCTACCGTAGTCAAGGGGTTAATCACATATGGCTCAGGGACCGATTAATCTCTCCCTCTTTGGATCGAAAGTAGCGCGGGGACCCCAAAAAGAATTTTTGCAATTTTTTTTTTGGCTTAATACGTATTTTACGAATGCGCATGCGTTCTGTACTAGTGTGCTTACCACATGAACAAGAGCAAGGAAAACAATTCAGAACTATAGACTATCCCTAGTTTTTATTACACTAATAGAGGAGCTACCGTAGTCAAGGGGTTAATCACATATGGCTCAGGGACCGATTAATCTCTCCCTCTTTGGATCGAAAGTAGCGCGGGGACCCCAAAAAGAATTTTTGCAATTTTTTTTTTGGCTTAATACGTATTTTACGAATGCGCATGCGTTCTGTACTAGTGTGCTTACCACATGAACAAGAGCAAGGAAAACAATTCAGAACTATAGACTATCCCTAGTTTTTATTACACTAATAGAGGAGCTACCGTAGTCAAGGGGTTAATCACATATGGCTCAGGGACCGATTAATCTCTCCCTCTTTGGATCGAAAGTAGCGCGGGGACCCCAAAAAGAATTTTTGCAATTTTTTTTTTGGCTTAATACGTATTTTACGAATGCGCATGCGTTCTGTACTAGTGTGCTTACCACATGAACAAGAGCAAGGAAAACAATTCAGAACTATAGACTATCCCTAGTTTTTATTACACTAATAGAGGAGCTACCGTAGTCAAGGGGTTAATCACATATGGCTCAGGGACCGATTAATCTCTCCCTCTTTGGATCGAAAGTAGCGCGGGGACCCCAAAAAGAATTTTTGCAATTTTTTTTTTGGCTTAATACGTATTTTACGAATGCGCATGCGTTCTGTACTAGTGTGCTTACCACATGAACAAGAGCAAGGAAAACAATTCAGAACTATAGACTATCCCTAGTTTTTATTACACTAATAGAGGAGCTACCGTAGTCAAGGGGTTAATCACATATGGCTCAGGGACCGATTAATCTCTCCCTCTTTGGATCGAAAGTAGCGCGGGGACCCCAAAAAGAATTTTTGCAATTTTTTTTTTGGCTTAATACGTATTTTACGAATGCGCATGCGTTCTGTACTAGTGTGCTTACCACATGAACAAGAGCAAGGAAAACAATTCAGAACTATAGACTATCCCTAGTTTTTATTACACTAATAGAGGAGCTACCGTAGTCAAGGGGTTATCATTGTTCTAACAACGACCTTACTTTTACTTACTATTGTCACAGTGTATTGTGGGTAATCCATGGACAAAAAGATGATGGAGTTCCCGCCACAGGAACTCATGCTAAATGAGACTAAGTCTGTAAGCACAACACCAAAACGTAGTCCTAATCACTTCAACGCACGGGAAATGTTCATGGTCTTCGTACTGTGGCCTTTTTTTTCTCGAGGGGGCCGCACTTTAGAGGGTGTGTGCTTGCAAACTATCTGTCCCAGAGATCGACGTCTGGCTCCGGAGAAGGCTGCAAAGTCGTCTTGCAGCCATCTCCACGCCTCTTAGTTCTTCAAGAGGCGTCAAGACTTGCGGGCTTTGAGGCTTCATGATGTCTCTCGGCCACCAGACGGCGTTTTAGTAACTAAACTTGCGCACGCCTCTTTCGAAGACCTTGATGTCAGCAATGTTAACGACCAAGCTTTCGATTGAGCGCCGCAAGTCTGACTGGGACTCTTTTCCAGGTCACATCACGGCGTAAAACACTTTTGATCTTTTTTGCTAAAGACTTAACGAAATAAGGGACGGCTTGGAGTTTTGGATGTACGCACTCTTTCGACGATTTAAAATATCAACTTCATGTGAAATTTCAAATCTGATCTCTTTCGGAATCGAAAACATGGAGTGAGTAAAAAAGTGTAAACGTTTCTATTTATATGTTTAATTAGAAGACTTTATTTGTATTTATTGGTATTTTTCGCTCTTTATTTTGAAACATAATTTGGTGGATTATCGATATCTGGCTTTTATGATAATCTGGTATTTACTAGGTTGGGTTATCTTGTGCTGAGGATTGACAATGAATATCATTCTCAGCCCATCCCGGGGAGTACTTCCTATAAGGGCCTATACGGGGAGGCTCCGCCTCAAAGGGGTACCTTTTTCAAGCTACAGGTATATGAAAGCGTTGGGATTTCACGAGTCGAAGTATATGAAAGGGTAGGGAAATCTGTCATTTAGGTATTTCAAAGGGCCTTTTGTTATTTTCCAATGGAAGGTATATGAAAGGGGCACAATTTGTCAATGGAAGGTATACGAAAGGGGTATCTTTTCTGCCAAAAATGGTATATAAAAGGGTAAGGGGTCGCTCCTCGGGCAGAGCCTCCCCCAAGGCAGCCCATAAGTGGACTGCACCTGAAAGATAATTGGGATTGAATGAGTTTGTTGCCCTAGGCTCAGTTGTTCAAAAGCCAATTAACTTAATCCAGGGTTAGTGCAAACTTTTGTTTCATGTTTTCAACTTTTTGGTGAAAGTTTCTTTTGCTTATTTTTGTTTTTCAAGGGTGAGTTCTTCTAATGTAAAGGTTTGCCAAATATCAATGCTGAACAGCATTTGAGTCGATCCTTGGTTAATTTTTAATCTAAGATTAGCGTTAATCGTCTTTTGAATAACCGGGCCCTGGAATGGATGTATCTGTGCTCTTAAGTCCATTCAACTTCAAGAGTGCAGTAAATGATTGATATCCCTTTTTTATCATGATTCTACTATTTTGAATTTAACTTCATATGCCATGGTTAGAATATTGTGAGTATGGTTATGAAAATTATCAAAACCTGGTTTTCTCTGGATGAGTGGAAGCTTATACAGATCACACACAGCCGTAACATTTCTTCCAGAAAAAAGCTCAGAGTTTGGTCTACCAAAAGTGTCTTTTAGTCGCTGGGGTGAATGTCAAGTCAACACAAATCCAACCCAACCTCAGAATCACATCAATAATTATTTTAATGAGCTTGTGTTCAGATGAAAAGATCATCAACTGCGTTCCCTTTTGTTCCACTAATGATGGTAAATTATTACTGTCTACTTCTTTTGGAATAATTTTATTGCTAAGGCAGTGTTTTAAGATATTCCAGTAATACTCTAGTTGACTAATTTCTTCTTATAATTATATTATAATTATAATGATGGAACAATATCATAGGCTTAGTGCTGTCTTTCTGTGGTTGAAGGGTCATAACACATTATTTTATGCAATGTATCATCAGAAATAATCTGTTCATTGTTTGATATTTTTCTTGTGTTGCAGTCTTGACTGGAGTAACTTGAGTAATCAAGATATGTTGGTAACTGTTGATTAGATTATTCTTCTGTATCAATTGAGTCATCTTGTAATTCTGAATTTGAATCATATTTTTTGTTGATCATTCATACAGTCACGGGAGTGAAATATTCCCTTATTATATATGTTTCGAACATTCAAGAGTCTCTGTAACAGCCCTTTCATTAGGTTCAAAGAAGGCTCATGTTTCTTTTACTATACTAGCTCTAACATGATTTTATTATCGCTGTTAAGCAGATCACTTTCTTTCCTGAGACCATGGGTAAAAGAGTATGAGTATTTATAAGTAATGAAAATGTTTACCTGGTTCTTTTTCTCTTACTTGGTGTGTGGACATTACTATACAACAAAACATGGAAAAAGTGAAACAAAGCACCAAAACACCATGTATGATGTACCCCACGATACATTGAACATATACTAACCGACAAAGGTTGATTTGAGATTAAATAATATCATTTTTAGGCCTAAAACATTATTGCTCCTAATCTCAGTGTTAATCTGAATCCTAATCTTAATCTTAATGAATTAGGAGCAATAACATTTTAGCTCTAATTAGGCCTAAAACGATATTTAATCTCAAATCCAACCTTTGTCGGTTAGTATTCAATGAATGGTAGGGTCATGCATGGTGTTTTGGTGCTTCGTTTTGCCGTTTCGGTGTTTCAGTGTTTTGTGGTTTAGTAATGCCCTTGGTGTGTGATAACTTATGACAGCCCTCATTTTCTTACATTTTATCATGTAACTTCTTCCTATTAAAAATAACATCATTTGGGAGAAAATCAGGGTTTATCAAGGGGAGAGGGATTGCGCAGTGGTGAGAGCGGAGCACTAACCTCCCACCAGCGTAGCCCGGGTCCGATTCCTAGACTCTGAATCACATGTGGGTTGAGTTTGTTGGTTCTCTACTCTGCTTTGACAAGTTTTTCTCTGGGTACTCAGGTTTCCTCTGTCCTCAAAACCCAACCTGCAATTCGATAGCAGTTGATTTGATTTTTGCACAGTGTCCCCAAGTTGTGTTTCAGTGGCAAATGAAGTTGACACTAAAATAAGTTCACTTTCATTTTTCATTATCAAGGGATGCTGTAATTCAACTTTTACTGTCAGTAAGAACTTGCGGCTGAGAGTTGGATGTACCGGTAATATGTCAAACACAAGAAGGAGTGTTTCATCGAATAATCAAACACCTCGAAATTGGTTTAAAAAACTCACTTCTTGGTGTTTGGATATCTGGTGAAACACTCTTTCATTGACAAGTAGATGCTTGGAGTCAAAGTTGGTAAAACTTTATGTTTAATTTAACATAATTAATTATAATTATAATAACTTAATTGTAGACCACATATCCAAACTTCTTTTGTTTTTTGACTTATGAATTATAAATGAGTTTGACAAGTTTCTTGCCACTCTTCTTCATGGTTCTTATAATACTAACCGAGCTTGGGCTGCCTGTGGTAACATGCAAGGTAACTTGATCACAAGCGGCCGCTGAAATTGGTGTCACTTTCTCTTTTGCAATTTATTTTTGCAGCCACAAGTAAGGTAAAGCTTAAGTCCGCTACGAGCCTAGAAGGCCCACCAGGCTGGCACTTACTTATCCCTGGTTTCTGTAGCATGAAGCGACAAGGAGTATTTCTACTCCCCCCTGGATGGGATGCTAGTTGCATCGCAGCCACCAGTGAAATAGAATAATTGAATGTAGCGCAAATACGTTACAAAAATTAATATTGTTGATTAATTATCTTTGAAAAATGCGTGGTTACCCCTAATTTTCTTTTTGGATTTCATGACACGTTTCCAGGTTCGAGTCCTGCGAGTCCAGACATTGGGATTCTGCTTTTAAAAGAAATATGTTCATTTCCCATGATCCCTATCAAGCTTTCAGTGTCCAAAATGAATGATAATACTTTACTTGGAAGAAAGTGACAATTAAGAATAATCCTTGGTTGGTCTCCTTTGAGATTGACGTTGCTATATTCCTTTTGACGGGAAAGATCTCATGGATATACCCACCACGAGGCTAGTCCCCTACGTTAAACTCTCATTTTACAGATTAAATCTAAGTGTGCCCATTTCAGTGATTAGGTCTAAACTTTCGTCTATGTTATTGCTATTATAGCAATATTTAGGTCTAGAACCTGATTTAGAATGGTAATTTTTTTAGAGTTATGGTTGGTGTGTATATCCATGAGATCCTTGCCTATTTGACATACTTCGTATTTTTTGGCGGTGACGGCCGCCCATACACAGACCTCGCGCGATCAACTCGCGCTACAAAACCAATTAGACCCCAGGTCAAATGGTCCAATGCAAATCAAAGTAACAAATATGGCGGAAAGCAGCTGCTGCAACTTGGTTGCTAATTAAATTTTTCTGGACAGCGATCACCTGCAAGACAATAAGCAAACATGAATCAGATATTCTCATTTCCTGAAGATGTGACCTAGTTATTAAGAGGAGATAGAAAAGTACAGGTGAGTAGATCAAATAAAAGACTGAAATCACGGTTGACAGCTGTATTTGCTAGTTCGTATTATGTCAACAAATGAACATTTTGACTTCGTCATTTCAGCCCACAACTGCAAAAATTTATAATCTGCCTAACAGGACCATTTGTCATACATTTAAAAATTTTCCTTCCAAGAGACTTTGCGACTCGTTTGGCAGGCATGAACTCGGTTATCATGTTTCGCGGTTTTATCTCACTTAACCGCGGGATTGGAGTGTAAACAACGATATCAGTACATTTTCAGGAGACATTTAAAATGATTGCCCCTCTTAATAATTGTTCCCCATGCCGATGTAAGAAGAAAGGTAACATTCATAATTCAAGTGGTGATTAATAAGGAGAGGGGTGAATAGGTTCGCGGATCGGCGGATTTGGCTGAAAAAACTACTCGGATTTCGGATTTTGAGGGCACATTTTGTGGATTGGTGGATTTTGAACGCTCAGCGGATCCCGAATTTCTTCAATATTTCAGCGTGGATTGTGGATTTTGTTTGTTTTTAAGTGTGGATCGCGGAAATTAACTTGGCTGTCTGTTTCAATTTTTTTCTGCCTGACCTTATAGAACTACAATAGACTACATATTACAGCGGTTATCAGTAACACGCGCCCTTCATCGGGTGGACATCAATCAAATGTTTCCATGACAAATTCAACTGCCGCCAAGAGAACAGGAGCATCATCATGGAAACATTTGAAACATTTGATCGAAGTTGTTGAGGGGCGCGTGTAACTGATAATGTAACACATCTTTGACCTTCAATGTAATCGGACTCCAGAAAACTCTAGGACCCCAGGATTTCGGCTTCTGGCCAGACAAAAAGCCACCACGTGTACCATCGGCACGGTCGACATGGAGGGTCCGGTCTTTGAGGTCATTGAGACAAAGACCATTGATTGCATCACATTTTTTTACCGACAAGTTGCCAATTAAGCAACAAGTTTCAGTGCTGCGGTTCAAAATAATAATTTTTTTTAAAACTGTAATCTGATTTGTGAAATAAGTATGTGATCTATATAGCAGGTTAACTACTATTCTCAGTCCATTTCTAAATACAGAGCTCTGTAATTAAAGTGTGCAGTTGCATTTAGGATATCAGTAACATTTGGTCTCTGTATGGGTTTACGGGGCTACACCTGTGATATGGGGACCACTTCTTGAGAATCTACATGTACTGTAAGTAATTTCCTGGGCCAGAAAAGACAACTGTGATTTGCCTACAGTATTTCAAAAAGATTAGGTCTTTCAACTGATTTTGGGAAATTTAGCGCAAATTTAAAGTTTTAATTTCTGATAGTTCCTGCAGGATGGAAGCCAATGATGACCTTCCCTTACAATTCACCATTGAAATCTTGAGTGTACATTTTTTGACCCCTGGACGTTACTTTCTTATACTGAAAATTGTGGGAGATCAGGTGAATCCTTCAAAAGTTAAACTGTATATTGGAAATTCTCAAAATGCATTGGATGGTCACAAGTTTACAACTGAGACATGTCTGGAGGATGGTGATCCAGAGACACTTAAAACATTCATTGACCCAATGATCTCCTTTTGGATGCCACCAGGTTGGTACAGTAATGCTGCAACCTTCAAGCCTTCTCAGGCTGTTGAGTTTCTTTTCATCAAGGGTGGTGAATGTGTACAATCATATCACTTATTCCTTTCATTTGCTCAAAGTTGGTTCAGCAGCAGTTTTTTTGTTGGCTGAACTCCTCAACCTAATTTTAACCAGTTCGTTAGCAATTCACATCAACAAGTCCTCCATCCACTGTTTTTTTGTTGGACTATTAAAAAATGATGTCATTATTATTGCTGTAAATAGAACAATATTGGACTAATGTCATGTGGGTTGTTGCTTTATGATAAAAAGCACACTTAACCCATTGACTCCAAGGAGCAAGACTTTAATTTATAATAGATTTTACTCTAACACCTAGCCTCCCACGCCGACACTCTTATTAGGGCTTTGCCATGCATTCCTCCCCCATGAGCGCCTGCTGAAATGAGCCGGAATTTTAATAAGTAGACCAATCACAACGGACTTCCACAGCCCAGTCAAAATGTGCCGGTAGGTGGCGATTTTGCCGCCAACAACGAATATCTGCCACCTACAAAATTTCATTGATAAGAAATTAATGTTTTTTCTCCACAAGACCAAAATTAATACCGGTAGTATAAACCAAAAAATGTATATCGACATTTCTTATGGTGAATCGAGCTAAAAATTCGAGAAAAATTTGGAAACAAATGTGGAACGGCAGGGTTACTTGACCAGGAAAGCCTTAAACATGACGTAAGATCTCAGTTCTGTTGACTTGGAAACCTATTAATAGTTTTGCATTTATGCAATGTATTTCTGAGGATTTGAAGAGTTTGATTAACATTGTCGATGTCACAAGGACTTTCCCAATCAAGCTACTGATGGAAAACAACTTGGAAAATAACTGGCATTTGAGGAAAAAAGCTCTTGAGTAGACTGTTATGTGTAAGCTCAATCTAGGGGCCCAGTAAATGTGCCAGATCCAATCATTTGAAGTCGAATTTTCAGATATTTCATGGGAGCATGTCCTGGACCCCCTTATCGGGCAAGGGTCAGATGCCTACTACTCAAATAATCTTGCCTAGTACTCAAAATCGTTTTGACTGGGCTGCTGCCTGATTCTGGAAGTGCACTTTGGACCCTGAGAAATACGGTCACTGCAAGAGAATGGGCTTCATGTGTTCCAAGTGCATTTAAAATCACTGGCTTAAATTCTTCTCAAAGGGAAACTGTAGCGTATAAATTTCATTCTTCGGCTTAGATTTTTACGGCTCGTTACAGAATGAGTACGGTAGAATTCGTTAAGTATGGCTGAAAAATTTTGCTCCCGTGCATTTCAAACCTACGTACTTGTGGTGTTCGCTTGGGAGTGAGGTCATATTAATTTACATTTCTTTCTGCGCTATTTCAGTGGAGTCATTTCGTTCAAATGACCCCATTTCTTGTAGTCCTTTGGTTGAACTGATTTGAGGTTTGCTTTTATTTTTCAAGTCGAAGAAACACTGAGTACAAACAATCAGTTCGCAACACAAAAACATTAAATCAAATTTTAGAGACAATCATTGCCAAAAGCAGCCTGAAAAGTTCAAGCTTAAATGTAGTGGATTTTTTTCAAGCTTTCTTTTCGATACTGTCCTACATGTAGTTGCGTTCATTGCCCTTGAAGGTTCTCGTGCAGTTCAAAAATTAATTAAAATTAATTAATACACTTGCAATACTTTAATATTTTTATTCGTATTTATATATTTCATGGCACTTTCAATTAATATTTAGATGAAATGACACCATACCCTTCCTAAGCACTCGCATTTTGAATCACGAGAATGCAAATGTACAATGTATACCACAGTGAGGAAACAAAATTAATGTTTCTGAGGAACATTTTGGAAAGGCATCATCTCTTTCATGATTCATTCAAAGAAGAAGTTGATGCATTGATGCTCCCAGGGGAGCAATCTACAGTGCACAGCACTGATTGGTTCCTACATAACCCACGTGTACACGATTTCCAAATGACAGTTACTTAACAATGGTAAAGGAATGTGTGGCTCATTTCATTTCATCTCATTAATAATAATAATAATAATAATAATAATAATTATTATTATTATTATTATTATTATTATTATTATTATTTTAATATAGTTACTCTTCACTCGCCCTTGCAATGATTTCACATATATTGTCAATTATCGTAACTGTTGTAGCTGATTATGTCGATCGGTTATTGCTTAAACTGTTGGTTTGTTATTCTTTACTAAATTGTTAGAGAGTGCTGAAGGGAATGTTCAACTCGTTTTGGAGGCATTTAGTGTGCCTGAGAATCCCATGGACAAAGAAACCAAGTATGGTGAGGCAGTATTTGATGTATTTCCAAGAAAGGCAACTCTCTTTTCTGCAATGCGACGGAAAACCCCATCTGATAGAGATTCCAGCAATCTCTACCAGTTTGAGACCAATATCAAGTTAACTCAACTTTTGGAGGATGAAGGTTTTACTTCCAGTTGCGGTGTGATAAGGGCAATTGTGAAACTAGAGCAGGTTAAAGAACCTGAAACAGAATTTCAAGGTAAATAATAATTATGTTGTTATGTGTTTTGTTAGGTATCTCTTTAAATACCTCCAACCTCAACAAAATTTAAGTTATCCTCCCCAACAATAAATTTATTTTCTGCACTTGTGCCAAACATACATGTTTTTTACTTCAATTAACCTTTCCTTGTAAACTCAATTCCTACAATTATACATTTTACCTTTAAAAAAAGGGATAACTTGCTCTAGTTTGATCCATGACTGTGCAGCTAGGGAAAGGGAAATGGTTTGAATGCTGGGTGGAGATCACAAACTACTTTGCAAAGCTGCGTTGAAATTAAAGAATGGTTTCAAAGTGATTAAATAGTTTGTGATGTCACTGCAGTATTGAACCTACCGGTATTCACCTTCTGTGATCCTTTGGAGATAAAATTAAAGTGGTTGTTTTCCACGTTTTGAATAGCCTATAGAGCAGGGACTTTGAAGAAGAGATTTACACTGTAGTGTAATATCACAGCTGAAGGAAAATAATTTAGTGTTAAAGTTTTTGGTGGTGATTGGTACTTAAATTTAATAAATTATGTAATTTACAAATTAGTCTTTTATTAAGTTGCAGAGCATGATTCGAATTTCAAAAGCTGTTCATTTATACAATCTGAGATAATACCTGGACACAATACCATTTCTAAGGCTACCAATTGACCTAAGACTGTATTATTATAATACATGTAGTAGTTACAAAAATAGTACAGAAGCTAAATGTCATAGGTTGTTCAGTGTATCACTTCCTTTTAGCTAGAAAGGCAGCTTGGAATATTCTTGAACAGCAGCAAAAGGCAGGAAGTTTAGCCAACTTTTGTCCAAGTTTTGATGTGGAAAATGAATTCTCAGAGTTCGTGCTGCAGGACAGAGAAGGACAGGAAGACGAGGAAGTCATTTCTGTGTGTGAGTTGCAAACATCATCCAGAACAATCTTGGTCTCATTGCGATAATACCGGGTGCTCAACGGAAGATGTTACTAGCTCTGGATTAATTTGTGGTTAAAAATTTACAGTTGAAGAGCTTAAGTTGGAAATTCCTGCAAGTGGTATGAACTCTCAAGGGATTGAGCAGAAAAAGAAATAAAGAAAGGAAGAAAGGACATTTGTCCCAACTCTGATTTCCTAGCAAAGTATTCGCAAATCTGACCCTAACTATAGCAGTTTAAATTTTGTCAGTTGAAAGTAAATTATGGGGAATTTTATACTGGATATGCTGTTTTGTTTGTATGTCTACAGGTGAAATGTATGTTATACAGTAGGTAACTTCAGTTTGTGATGTTGCAGGGGATAACATAGAAGAGCATTTGAAAGATGCTAGTCCACTACCTAATCAGGGAGAGCAAGGAACAGGAAAGCTAGCAGATAGTTATCATCAGTTAGGGCAGTCAGAAATATACAGGCATGACTTGCTCACAGGGATGATGTTAATGTCTGGGGACGATCCTAATGGACTAATAGAAAGTGGGCTTGTGGAAGCAGAGTCAAGAATAGAAAATCAACCTGATCCTTGGCATGCCTATCGCAGTCCAGTCCAGCTTAATGAAGAGAATTTGGTATCACTGATACACCAGGAATCACAGCAGCAAAGCTGTAGAACAACTCAGTCTGGGTTTGTAGAGGACAGAGACAACAGTGATCACAGAATTAGTTATAGGGAGAACAACAGGAAGGATGAGGCAGCTACGTTTATTTTAAATTCCAAATGGAAAGGTGAAGTGATTGTTAAGGTGTTAAGATTTCATAATGTTTAGTAGACAGCCTTATGTTTCCTGGAATAGT
The DNA here is from genome assembly GCA_949126865.1 of Montipora capitata. NCBI lineage: Eukaryota > Metazoa > Cnidaria > Anthozoa > Scleractinia > Acroporidae > Montipora > Montipora capitata. Next base: position 7,094,997 of record OX421452.1, on the reverse strand, counting down.
CACAGGATATCTGAGTGTCTAAACCACAGTTTTTCACAGAAAGTTATGTCATAGATATTGTGATCATCTTCATCGTCATAATCATAAATTTTTGATTGAACCTTATGTAAAAATGGTGACACAACCTGAAAATTCATCAACTTATGACCCTCATCATCATCATCATCATCATCATCATCATCATCATTAGACTCTGCTCTAGCTGACAATGTGTTTATAGAGAAAGGGTATCATGTGACCTATGCCACCTGTATGTGCACTGTAACCTTAGCTGTAAATTCCAGTCGACCTATTTATTGTAACAGTTGTATGGGGTTGACATTATCATTCAGCTTGCTATTGCTAATTATTATTCCAACAAGTGTATGTGTGCCAAAACTTTATGAAAACCTGTTACAGTTTAAAAAGGGGTTTTTGTCAAGAATCATGTGTGCCAGTTAGAGTGCAGATCTACCAGAGATTGTTGCAAGTCATTAGAGGATGATCGAGACTCGATCTGGTAGCAGGGAAGCTTGTCAACCTGTGTGGGAAAACAGTTGCTTACAAAACAACGGTTCTTCTCATGGACTTATAGCATGTGGATGATTACAAGTATCAAGTTGACTCATTTTAAATTAAGTCTAAGGCTCATATGTATGGAGGAGGCAGTATGTCCCAGTGGTTTTATTTTACGGTGCTTGCCTAATTGATATCTTGAG
>OX421452.1:7054299-7089299 GCA_949126865.1 Montipora capitata | reverse complement strand
ACTTGACAAGAACTGGTGTTTTTTTCCCAATATATCTGGCAAGTGTTCTTTCCATTTTGGGAGGTGTACAGAGATCAACCCAATCCCTCCAAAGGGTGACACTTAGGTTTTACAGATGTACTCTGTCTAATGCTGGATGATTTTTAATTGGTCCTCTATGGGGTGATTCTGTTCGGGGGTGAAAGTGTTAAAGGGACTAAGTTGTACATTTTGTCACACAAAATATCCCAAAAATAGAATACATGTAGGTCGCCATAAACTGCAAAAACAATAGAAAATAAGTATAACACAATGATGGGGAAGGATGTTAAGATTGACACAGATTGCATTTGGGTTATATATTGAAAAACGTTTACAAGTCTGACATTTTTTAAATTTTTACAGCAACTTGCCTGGACAAAATCTGTTTTTGCTCAGAATCATCCTTTTTGTGGTATATAAGCTTAATTTGATCTAGTCTGTAAAAGAATGCCAATGTTATTGTTCTTGAGTTCAAAACCTGTGATTAACCCGTTGACCCCAGGGAGTGAGACTTTACAGATTTTACTGTCTAACACCAATGGTGTCGTAGGGCATATGAGGTGTCAATGGGTTAACCCTTTGACGTCCAAATGGGCCTAGCCCGGCCAGACTTAGTATTTTACTCTAATGCCTGGCAATTTTACTTGTCAATGGGGAACCCCTGGGAGTCAATGGGTTAAGCACTCAAATGTCCCCTCCCTTTAACCCATTCACACCTCAAATGCCCTAGGACACCCCCCACCCCCCCCAAATTGATGGGCGAAATTGTCTGGCGTTACACAGAGTAAAATCTATTGAGTCTCACTCTCAGGGATCAATGGGTTAACTTACAGTAGAACAATATTATTGTTTCTGAAATTTCCAAAATATTGCACATGACATACATATATGAGCCCCTTGCAAGGCTTTCATAAAAGGGCCAAGGGGATTTAAAATTTGAAAAACCTAGAATTGAATTTGACAAAAATAAAGTTACAGTATACAACTTGAAATTAAAGAGAAAGTCAGTACTGACAGTAATAATTATTATTGCTCAGTTTAATACTCAGGTCACCTATTAAATAACTTCACAGCTATGTTTTAGTTGGGTGACAACCATTGAATGGAGCTATTGAAAATAGACAGTACAGTTAGAAAAGAGTCTTAGTTTGCAGCTTGATAATGTACTCATTAAAAAAGCCAACTTTGTTTAGAAGTATTTTGCAATCTAATGCCTTCTTTGTGAAATTTTCAAAAAATGAACCTTGCTTCAATTCCACCAGCATTAATTTTTAAAGCATGATTCTTCTGTTTGGTGATCATAAAACACTTCAGAGTTTTTTTGTTTTCAGAGCGTCTTTTTCTTTTCTCATTGTAACAGCCTAACACAGAGCTCAGCAGTGACACCAGGCTGTATGTCACATTGATGAAGAAAATGGATAAGTTGCCATGTCCATCTGTTGGCTCCAAGGTGTATGGACTAGAGGCATGTAATTTGATGATCTCTCCTTATTTCACCTACAATCCTTGACAACAAGTTGCGAGACACCTTATATTTTATTTTCATACCAACAAGAACTAGCTGTCTTGCTTCTATCACCATAGGTCCCTTGCCTTTTTGTCACCAACTATTTCTGCCCTCCCTTAATTAATACCGGTAATGTTGTTCTTGTGAAGGTCTTCGATAACAGCGTGCAGCATTCACTTGCTGCTTGTTATAAACTGAGGAGTAACACAGAAATCGTCAGTTACATGCAACAAAAGAAAGTGCTTGAAAATTTAAGTGTCTCAACACCTTTTGCAGGTTATTTAATTAATTAAGGCATTTTTTTACTTGCTGTTAATGTTGGAGCCCCTGCTTTTAGGCATTGCTCCTTGGCTTTGAAGGACAAGTCAGTAGCCAGATGGGACCTCTTATTGCCACTATGAGAATTGTTTCTGACTGGAGAGAATACAAGTAGGTCAATATTGTTCATATATTAAAAGCTGATGATCGATTCATAACAATCTTATGTGGTTATTTAGACTTTTTTTCTTAAAGGACGTAATTGCCAGATGAGTTAAGCGGAATTGGACCAGGTTGTCCAACGCGTGCAAACTAAGTTGCGTTGACTGTTTGGTGGTGATGACCTGGTACATGTAGTAAAAAATCACATTGGGGTTGTGAAAGGAGTTAAAACAAAAGGGAGTTTCTCCGTCTTTAAAAATCATGCACCATACATGTATGTGGGTGGTGGTGATCCAACAAGATCATGTCAGTCTGTCGTGTGAAATGGTGGGACAATGTCAGGAAGACACTTGAAGTGAACCCCTGATTTTGTTACAGATTGTGATGAAACAACCAGATGACAACAGTTCGTGAAAACTAAGTCACATGTTCGCAAACTGATTGGTTCACCAGAATCTGTTGAGATATCAAATTTGAGCTCTAGACAGCCAGACTTCAGCTCAACAAAGTTCAATTCCATTTCAAACTTTGTGAATTGGCATTTGTCATTACCAGTTGTCAAAAGCAGTTCATGACCTAACATGGATGCCTTACTGAGGAGTTAGAGTTTGACTTTAAAAGATCTGTGTCAAAAATATTGTTGATTAACTTTTTGGAGAGCTCCTTAGAGTGCTTTGCTTTGACGCATTTCCCTTAAACTGTATTTTAGCAATCTTCCAACTAAATAATTTTCACATCCAGGGTGAAATCACACAAATTTACTCGCAAGCAAGGAACACTGCCTTAGTCTCTCATACATGTACTGATGTTGATCGTGAGTCCTCCACATCGTGCGCTCTAAACCCTGATGAGATCTCTTCATCATCGTGAGCTATATTGTGTGTATATTGTGTTGGTCACCTTCAACTCTTTGGTGTTCAATCTGTCACTCGTCTTGTCTTTCAATCTTGCAATACAACAATCCTGTCTACATGTGCGTCAGTGTCTTATCGTACTGGATTTGAGTTCTTGATAAGTAATCAAAGCAACCTCTTAGTAGACAAAGTGCTTTTTTTTGTCTTCACAGGGAAACCATGTTATCAAATCAGCCAAGACCCACAGGAGTGACGGTGACCACAATTCACTTTCCATCTCCACACCCTACATCTTTTGCCGTAGCAGGAGCGACACTGCCACATGGAACTCCTCAAATAACAACAGCTGGGAGGCCACAGGAGCAGCCACAATGGAACCAGACTATGTTCTTCCTCGGTGATGAATCCAGTTTGTTTACTGCCAAGTCTGCAGTTGTTGTAGAATACTATCCAGCTGTGCTTGGTAAGGTCAATAATGTCACAGGGCTCGAAATTAACCAAAAAATGCAGTCGCATTTTGCGATAAGATACGAAAATTTAGGCGCAATTTCGCAAATTTTAGTCGCAAAATTGCCGCGCTGCATTGTGTTGTCAGCGGTTTAGCAAAAAAATATGAGCCTGCAATACTTGTGTGTAAAGAAACCGCTGAAAATGGCGAATAATCGAAGGAATGGAGCTGTACTGTGCACGTAACATCGTAGCTAAATTACTCTACAATTACGCTATCTTCAGAGAAAATTCACAGCGAGAAACAAAATAATTTTGTCATTTATTTATTTATCTTAGCAAAAGTAGCAGCAAAGTGGCAACTGCTAACTCTTTTGTTTCGAAAGAGTGAAGGTGACAACAAGTCGCTTTGCAGTTCTTTTAGTCGCAAAGGGAAAAATTTAGTCGCAAATGCGACTGTATTGGTCGCAATTTTAAGCCCTGAACGACAGGAGTGTTAAAGCAGACTAGTATATCACTTTCAGATTAGTCTTCTTTTTTGGTCCAAACATAAGAATTTAAGGGAAAACAAAACTAGCTAGTTTTCCGAGGGATAAGACATTAAGTACTTTGTTATATTTTAGACTTTTCTTTCAACAATCGCAGCAAAACATCCGGAGCAGGCAACAACTGCAGAATTGTATCCCGGTCGGGATACATTTGAATTTGATCAGGGGCATATGACCAAGAATCAACCAATCACAGTGCTCGTTTTGTTGAGTGAAAGTTTTGGTTATAACAATAGTTGTTGCTTATGTGTCATAATTTAAGTCTTTTTGAGATATGCTAAGGTGACAACAGTGGGAACTCTATGCCTTACTCCTACGAATAGTGGTTTAGGGTCAGTCCTTATCAGAAAAGACTTGAAAGTTTACCCCTTTGTGGAAGACAGCACTTTCTCCTTAGTTGGTTTTAAAGTGCCTATCAGCTCAACAAACTTTTCAACTTTATGCATTCTCCAAAATCGTCCCAAAGATATTTTGTAGTTTTTATAACCTTTTAATTGAAAATTCACTTTTTCAGATGCTTTGAAAGACAGGAAAAGTGGTCACACTTTGAGCGATAACCGAGCAATGAAGGGGAATAGGTTCGATACTGGGTTGATGTCTCAAATTACTTTTCATCCCTGCTTTCGAAGAACTATCACAATGCAACTTTAAGCAGTCTATGACATCATCCTGGTATTGAACCCATTCCCCTTCATTGCTCGGTTATGGACCACTTTTCCTGTCTTTCAAAGCAAATAAAAAAAGTGAATTTTCAATTGAACGGTTCTAAATTAAAACAAGAAAATATAATATAAAATATTATTTGGGACGATTTCAGAGAATGAATAAAGCAATAGGCATGTTAAGACCCTGACTGTTGGTCTGACCAGAGTTGAATGCCCAACCTTGTGCACACAGGTCCAGTGCACGACCTCAAGATGTATTTGGTTGGTTTAAAGCTCGTTTTTGTGGTAGTCTGTAAAGCACATGCAGCCTTCTCCAGACCCCAATTGTTCAGGGGCTGGATAACTTAATCCAGTGGATAAGTCACTGCATGATAAACTTTGTCCAAGGTGTTCATACACGCCTTTAATTGCCATTTTGGCCTGTGAACAACTGGGGCCAGCTTGAAAGTGTCACTGTCATGGTGGCTTAAAAAAAGAGTTGCTGCAAGTCCTAGGTTAGACTTAGTTGTAGTAGGAAACCTTTTACGTTAATCCATGCAGACATTCCTCCAAAGGATTCTACTTAAGTATATATGGCATTTATTTTTGTCCCAGCCATGACAAGAGACTGTTGGCAGCTAACCAATCCTGTCGGCTACTCTTACCAGAGTCTGGATCAGTTGCTTCTTTCAAGCCTACAGTGCGACAGTGCTAAACTTGGTGTGAAGCTAGGTAACCTACCCCTTGAGGTGAGATACTTGCAGTATCAGTTAGTTAATTTGCAGAAAATTAATTAGGAACTGGCATTCCCAGTGTTTTAAGGTTAAAGTTTTAATCCAGGTTTAACAAGACTTTGCTTGGTGGCAAGGTGATTACAGGCTTGTCATTGCTGTAATTTTGTTAAACTATCCTATAATCATTTTTATAAACAATACAATGAAAACTGTATCTTCTAATTACTCAATCTGTCTCTTAGTGTAGTCTGCCCATATCCTGTTAATCTTACTACCGGTATATTGATGTTTTATATATTTATTATGTAATATATGTACTAGTTATATAACCTGTTTGTACTATTCTTTTGCTTTTTTTTTTTAAACATAGGTACATTTTTATGTCCATTAATTGCCCATGACAGTGTCTAACTCAAAAGCTTAAGCTACTTTGGTCGAAGTGCACATTTTGCTTAATTCATCACTTGTGTAATTTACTTTGCTGTTTTATATGTTTACTCTTGTAATGTAGTATAATGTAGAGATATTTGTAAATATTGCAAAAGAATAAAAAAACTGAGACTGAAACTGAAACTGAACTAGTCCTAAGGCTGGATATCCTGCTGGGCAATAATGAATGAATGAATTAATTCCTATGATCTGTGCATGTTTCAGGGGTGCAATTTGAGAACTGCAACAGGAACCAGTCCTACAATTGGAATGGTGGCTAGATTGGTCACAGAAGAGGTACTTAATGAAATCTTTGTTTCTGACTGAGGACATAAAAAAGTCATTTTGTGAAGAGGTTAGAAATCTCAATAAATAGGATGTCAAAGATGATCATTTGCCCTTCTGAACGAGGAAAATCATTATAAAATCAGTATAAAGTACTTAGTATTTGCGACTGAAGGTTGTCATAGGTGAGTTATGAATGCTACCTTAGCACTAGTAGTGAAAGTTAGTAAAAAGCACTTCACCAGGGTTGTTACGGACTCAGTGGGTTCATGGCTCAGTTGGTTAGAATGTCGCAACGTCATCGTAAGGCGACGGGTTCAAACCTCATTGAAGTCCTGAATTTTTGTGGGGTGCAAGGATGGCGCAGTGGTGAGAGCACTTGTCTCCCACCAGTGTGGCCTGGGTTCGATTCCCAGACTCGGCGTCACAATTATGTGGCTTGAGTTTGTTGGTTCTCTACTCTGCACCAGGAGGTTTTTCTCTGGGTACCCCGGTTTTCCCCTCTCCTCAAAAAATCAAACATTTGACGTAGATCTGTTGATTTCAGTTTACAGTGGCCACAATTAACCACTGTAAAAAATAACATAATACTTTTTGTTTGTCCCTCCAAAATTTTGCATAAGCATTGTTTTTATTTTCTCTTGGGGCTTACAATGGTCCCTGAGCAACAGTGCCTCTGAGCGCTAGAAGACTAGACACTTAAATAAATTTCCTTTCCTTTCCTTTCCTTCCCTTTTTTCCCCGAATCGCCGGCCAGCTTGCAGTTGGCTCAGTAGCTCAATTGGAAGAGGTAGCGTTCGAAATTGTGAAGATCTTCAATCTCAAAATGTTTCACTCTGCATTTCATATATATTTCTTTCATATACATTTAGTCTCTAACTTAAGTGTCAGTGGAAAATTTGACCTGACATACCCATTCCAAATTTCTCACCTTCTTAACTTGAGAGCTCTTTTAATCCTTGTATGTTGGTTCTTGTCTCTTCAAAAGCAGTGTATTATTTTATAACGCCCCCCAGCCCTTGATGTGTTAGCAGTGTTGGCGCTGTGGTTAGAGTGCTATCCTCACATTCACTTTCCTCTAAAGCCAAGATCATCGTTTACATGTATCTTTCAGAAACCGGAGCACTCACTGTCAGCCGCCCGTCTACCGTCGCTGCCCACATTTAGGGCGAGGCCGCAGTCAGGACAGCTGGGGCAACCTTTTTATTCTACTCGAGCTGATACGAAGCAGCTGCAGGTGATTTCGCTTGAATGCTGTTGAGCTTGAGCAAAATTCTCAGTTAGTTTTGCCAAATTTTGATATGTCATTGCAAAGTCATATTGTCATTTGAAGAGCAAGCCCTATCGCTGTGATTGGATTAATTTCTTTCTCGTCGATTCAAGAATGATTATCAGGCCCTGGTTTTATTTATAGTGGATGTCGTTATCTGGATGAACAACGGGTAACGGAAAACGGACGGATATGTGTATTTTTTAAGAGTGGATGTCGTTATCCGCAGTAGAAATCACTGTTCGGCCAGATATGTCCAAAAATGAAATTAATCGGATGCATGCAGAGTTCAATTTATCATTTTTATTATTTTTAACTAACCACCACTACCACTGATTTACACTGAGAAAGACATTAATGCAGAAATTACAACATCAGTTAATATTAAAAATTCCACATAATTTACAGCTTCTTAAACATATGATTATAACATTGAGTTGAACAGCGGATTACAATACTAATAAAAGCGAGTGGCGAGGAGACTTCAGGAAGCCAAAGGCTTGAACAAAGAGGTCGCCTCGTGGTTTTAAGTATTTCATTCAAGGCAAGACCAGGTGGCTGTAGTTAGTACTCAGAAAAAAAAAATGTTTGGCGGATAGAAAAAGGGTTATCTCCTTTCTGACAGAAAAGCTTAAATCACGCACTAGGAACTCATTGAATAGCCCACTTTTCGATGTATTACTGAAAATTCAGTCCCAAACACTTGCTTTCTGGATACAAGCACTTTCTGGGCTTCCGAGTTGTTGTTTTTACCCACATTTGTCGCGCATGGTAGCGCTTCAGTTATTAGAGAGCTTTTGATTCTAGGACGAGAACTAGTACGAGTACGAGATTTTCTCATAGAACAACAGTAAGCGCGCGCAAACCAGCGTCATTTTGGCTGGAAAAACGTGACACTGGCGTCATTTTAGTACGAGCTTTTGCAAAAATGTCGTCGTGTCAAAACAAGTCAACAACACGGTTGCAGTTTTGGCATTTTTTGATCAGCAAAAAGGCTCAGTTTCCAGCGTTAAAGGGTAAGATTAATCGTCCGGGTTATAAATCTTCTAAGTATTTTCGCTAAAAACGGGTGGTCAAATCTCGTACTCGTTCTCGTCCTCGTCCTAGAATCTAAAGCTCTCTAATGTGCGAAAGAATGATACATTGTATTTAATGTTGTTGATGGTTTGCGGTTCATTTTCAGACAACTTATGGCCTCCCTCCAATGGACGCAGTAAAAACCATTCTGCCACAGTTTCATTCTTTGTACACAGGACCAAGAACGGAACCAGTCAAAGAATATGTCCCACTTAGTGTGTCTTCTCCTGCGGCAGGAAGGTGAGTTAAGGGGCTCATACGTTGGACATCTCGTGACAATTACATCATGCAATATCCACATCTTTTTCGGATAACAGAAACGCTGCCCCGGGGGAGGTGAATCCCATATATTGTAGGGTAGGGATGATCGTCGGAAATTTTCAAAAATACCCTAAAAGATACCGGAATCTTACGGTGGGCGTGGCAACATAAGATTTTTACCCCTAAAAGATACCAGCTAAAAATGAACAAATTTATAATTTTAAAGCATTTTTAATAGTTCCAGAGACGTCAACTTCAAACACCTTCTGCTTGAAAAGTTTAGAAAAGCATTGTCATAATTCTGAAATCTATTAATTTCAAGAACAGGAAAGATACCCCAAAAGATACCGGCCCAAAAACCTTTCAGACACCCTAATAGATACCAGACCCCTGATTTTGAACCCTAAAAGTTACGACGATCATCCCCGCCCGTTGCCAACTTGGCAGATGTCTTACATGTCATAAGGAAGATTTCGTTGTGAATGAATTATTCCTTTTTTTCCATAGAACCTTAGATGTGCCTGGTAGCACTCCCATTCCTTCAGAAGTGAGTGTGGTCTCGTTTGATTGTATGTTTTTTTTAATACTAAACACATTAAATTGACAACGTTCAGGGTAGATTGTACTCAACTTGTTTTTAACCCTGTAACGGCAGCAGTGTAACCAGTAAGTTCAATGGCGCTTTCAGGTCAGAGGAAACTTTGACGATAAAAGCCTTGCTGTTATGGATTATCAAATGAAGGTACGTTACATGGATGAGGAGACGAATATATAGCAAATTTCAGATCGAGCAGAGACTCCATCCCGGCTTCGCTGAACAAGTAGCTCATCACTAGCCAAACGGCTAAAAAAAGAATATGATTGCTATCCTTTTTAGCCTTGGATGATAGAAGAACCTGAGCATGAGCAGTGATTGTCTTTTCAGTACTCAGCAAATCTTCCCGCCCAATTTTACGTTGTTCTCGTGCTGAAATGAAACCTGGGCAAAAATTCTTGACATTGTTTATGACCACAGCCAGAAGCACATTACCTTGAGCATGTAATTGGCAACTCTTTTCCTTGGAACAAAGCTGGGGATTTTAGGACACCGATGTTATGCCCAAATATGGACAAAAATAAGATCGAAGCTGCACGCGCTGGAAAATGCGCGAGCTGCGTTACATCCAAATGATGATGATGATGATGATGATGAACTTATTCATGTGTTGGGGACACAACATAAAGATAAAATAATGAATACTATGATAACTAATAGATAAGAAATAAGCTATAAATTATATAGACATTTACAATATGCTAAAATAATCAAAACAATTCTAAGAACACGGACACACCTTAAGAGGTACAAATTACTCACGCGGGACAATTGTTGCCATTTATCAGTTCAGTAAGATCCTTACATCTAATATGAAACTTAAACCTAGATAGGCTGCTCGTTTCATTGATGTTTTTATCTAGCTTGTTCCATAAAAAGGGTCCAAGATATCTAAGAGTGTGTTTACCACACAATACAGAATTAAATGTAGGAATATCAAAATTTTGGTTTCTAAAATTATATGTACAAGACTTAGCACTGAAAATATCACACAAGTGAAATCAGGAACTAGCCTATATTTAAACTTGTACATGAGTATAGCTATGTCTTGCAATCTCCTATTAAGAAGGCTTGGTAGTTTAGGAAACTCTTAACTCAAAAAAACCCCAGCGCTAAACCAGAGTTAAGCGCTTCAAGGTCGCGAGGTTCTGCCACAGGTGATTGAACTGGAACAACGCAAGGCTCTCCCCCTCGTTAAAGATCTGGTGGAAAGGAAGCGTAGTTTTGGTTATATAGCACTGGGCAAAACTTAGACCATGTGTTTTGATACAATAGGAAGTTGACCGCTACAGAACGGCAATGAGAACGATGGCAACAGATCTGTTGCAAGTACGAGAAGATTGCAAACGGCTTGAGGTGAGCATTAATAGTTATCGTGATAGTAGGGATCGACCTCTTCGGTTTCCGGAGGCTTTTTTCCACAGAATAACCTTGATTCACACCAGGAGTCACGCTGGGAACACCCTTGAGTCACGCTTGCAAAAATTACGTATGCAATCTGTTCACACTTAATTCCGTGACAACGTCTTAATGTATGACATATATGGAACGTACAGTGCGTAAAGGCTTGATTTGCAGGTATCATCTTATGAGGAAAGGAGAAAATTTGAAAAAAAAAAAAAAAAAAACTGGAATGGTAATTAAAGCAAGAGCGAGTAGGTTTGTACCGTGAGTTGTCGTCGAAAGATTGAACTTTGAAAGAGAATCAGGAATATAGGACCATTAATTTACAGCATCCTCAAAGAAAGTGAAGCGACCTGTTTTGTACACTACAAACGGTTCTTGTACAGAGTATCGCATCATATCAAGCACAGAAAGGCCGGTGGATAACTCTTCGGTCTGAAGGTCCAGGGTACAAGTCGCGCTCCCGCCACTACCTGAACCAGCACTACGTAACGTTTTCTGCCCAGTCCCTCCTTGAACTCTTCGCGACCGGCTTTGCTTGTTAATAGGCATCTGGTTTGCCCTTAGCCTGTCTGGTGTATTAGGTCAGTCACTTATTGTATTGGTCACCTGTAACATTGACTCTGACTGAAAATACTGGCGGAAACATGACTATGAAGTATGTAGCGATATATGACTATCCACTATTGTATGGCAAACACGAGAAGCAAGCTTTTTGGAAAAAAAAAAAGCAGAAAAGAAGAATCTTCCTTTATAATAAACGTTTGGGCATTGAAATGGGTTGGTTGATTGAATTCTTTCAGGAAGCGAACAGCAGGCTGCGAAGAGAATTAAGCCAACATGGCGAGATCTCCAGACTGATGATCGATTCCAAAGACTTGGACAATGTTACTCATACCGAGTTGGTGCAAAAATTTGGTGAGATCAATTAATGGTGCATTTAAAAACGTGGTGGTGGTGGTGGTTTTTATCGCTCATCCAACGTTCATAAACGTAGTACTCGTTCCTCAGCTTTACTTCACTGAAGCGCGACTGATTCAACAGTTGAAGTCTTTTGTTAACTATGGAAATAGATTGTGGAATTCTTTACGCCAATTCTTGGCGTTCACTTACAAGAATGTCTTTCAAGAAACAAATTCGATTATCCCTGCATAAAGTACTGGAGTTAATGATGTTTAGGTTGACGCCCTCACATTACTATTAAAATAGAATAATCATTATTATCGTAATCGTACCTTGTAAGTTTCTTTTATTTTGTTTTAATTATGTAGCTATATAACTTTTGTTCGTTGACTGTCTATAAGGCAATTGCATTTTGTATTGATGAGTTTTCTTTTATCTTAATTTCGTGTCCTGTAAGTTTATTGGTTTATTTGTCATTACACTACACGCCTCGATTAGCGTTGCTACATGCGTGTAGTGTATATAGTAACCTTAAATTTGTTTTTAAAGGCCCACCTTCAACCGACAGACTTTTCGACCGTTTGTTTTTGTTATGGAAATTCGCATTACTTATCGTAGCGATCTGATTGCATGAATTTCAGCTTCGACGGGATTTTCTTATATGAAAATTGTTCCACGCCACGCAGCGCCTTTCGGTTGAAGGTGGGCCTTTAAAAAATAAACTTGAATTTGTGGTTGTGGTAGTGGTTGTGCATGGTCGTTGCCGCGGGATGGATGTATCTACGGTGGTCGAAGATTTAACTCCCCAACCCTTTCATCAGTATCTTTATTGGAATTGTCTTTTTCAAGCTTCAAGTTTTAGAAACCCCTTTTTATAAGGGTTTGTAGGTTTTTTATTTTAAACATGGTGGGAAAATTGACACTCCCTTTGCGTCGTTTCCGTCGTTGACGTGAAAGTTCTAGTAATGACTGTTAAGATTTTTAGATTATCAAAGTTATGAACGTTTCTTAATTAAGGGGCTCAAAATAATGTCAACACTTTCAGTAAACTGTGCTATTTTAAAGGATTAAATCTACTCAACTGTATCACGTAACGGCAATGTTAGGGTACTATATGAAACACCAATAATTGCTTAACAAGATGCACTCATTTATGTAACAAAATAAGTCACTCACTATATATGGCAACAAAATAGCCATGTAAAAACACCCTATATTTTGTCTTTAAACGCTTACATCTCAAAAACGATTTGGGTGACCGGCAACTTTTATTGCTGGAAAGTGATGGGCAAACTAAGATAAGCTTTTTTGCAACGTTAAAAAGAATCTCTAGAGGGATTTATGGCCACCTTCATAATTGGAAAATTTTAGGGGGAGTACGCAGCTATTACAACGGCTCTCGGGATTGGCTCAGAAAACAATAGACCAAAACAAACAACCAATCAACGATGGACTCTAACGCTCAAAACAATGTAGCTGTGTCCTAAAGGGATCCAATGAAATTAGAGGTTGTAAAGAGGTGCGTCCTATTTCAAATTTTTAGTCGAGTCTGAATCCGTTCCAGAAAATGTTTTCTAACTTTGCAAAAAATTTTGTCGTAGTCTCCTAATCACTTTCCAGCTATCAAAAAGGGGCTTTACCGAGTTGTTTTTGAAAGAGAAGCATCTAGAGGCAAATTAGAGGGTGTTTTTACACGGCTGTTTTGCCGGTTGCCATGGTGTTTTTAATACGTCACGTCAATGAATGCATCTTGCTAAGCAATTATTGTTGTTTTATTTGGTACCATAACATTGCCGTGACATGAAACAGTGTTGTAGAATCAATCGTTTGAATGGAACTATCCCTCCAAATTGATGAACTGCGTCGTGACTGTAAATCGTTTTCATCAACAGTTCTCTTGAAAAAGAAACTAGCTGATGAATCCAACAGGAGACAAGAACTTAAAACCAGGCTTCAGCATCTTCAAAATGATCTCATCAAGGTGGTGATGAAGACTGTTTTTTTAACTGCATTTGTAACATGTATTTGGGCAATGAGGGTAAAAGGAGGCGTTAGTTTGCGAAGTGGCATAATTATGCGAAATGTGATGCATGCAGATTGGCTTCTAGAAATAATTAACCAAAAAAGGAACGCACACACAGCTTCCTATGAGTCTGGCATGGAGTTCTCAGTGGTGTGGTTTCTCTCTTCCAGCGTGTGGTCGAGTTAGTTGGAAGGGTGCATGATACCTGGAACCTTAACTAACGCTGAGAAAGATATTTTAGGTTTAAGTGTCACCCAAAAATGTAAGTAATTGCCATTTATTCTCGAAAAGTGCCTTGGCCTTAGTAGTGCCGATCAGTTAAATTTGAAAATGGTATCAGATTTTTCATTCAAAACGATTGGCAAATGATGACATTTTCAGACAATAGGGAGCTTAAGCCCAAGAGTTTTTCTTCCACGGACGACAACCGGAAGTGAGCGCTCTCACCACTGCGCTACCAATGCTCCTCTTCATTAGGGACGATTAGTTTAAAATCCCGGAGAGACCACTGACCGGGCATGCGATATATTCACTTCCGGTTTCTGTCTGCAGTTAAGAGACGTCACGTGCTTCAGCGCCCTAATTTTCTCGCCCGAGGACCCTCCCATTTTAGACTTTTTTAGTCTGAATAACGAGCGATTCTCGAGTAAAGGGGCTATGTCACGCTATTTTAGGGTGTTTCGAGGAAATCTTTAGTTAATCACGAGTTTAAAACTTGAAAATGGTAATGTGGAATTCCTGTACTGATAAAATTATCATTATATCACAAACAAGATGATTCTGAGCAAAAACGATATTTATCAAGGCGATTTGCCATAAACTTGAAAATCGTCGGACCGACTTTTTTCAAGATTGCCCAAATTCAATCCGTTTCAGTCTTTCCCATTTGTGCCCTTCCATCCTTCTCTTTCCTTTTGCTGTATTTCTTTTATGTTGTTCAACAGTTTTAAGTGGTTATTGCAACGTTTCATTTTACTTTTTGGACATTTTGGGTGTCATGAAATTACATCATTTTGCGTGACATAGCCCCTTAAGTTGGTGACTTCAAATTGGTAGCAGAACCAACGGCAAGGATTCTTAAAAGAACGAAAACAGTAATGAAGTGTTATCGGGTGGACAATCCAATGTAAATTTCGGCGTTGAGGTTTATCAGTTTGATTTTCAGTTTCGGTTTATTAAGTGCCAATATAGCATAGCAAATCCTAAACCCGGTAAATCCTAGCAATGGACGTTTAATTAAGCAAAGCCACCTATGTTTGGACTGATCTGAGCGTAGTTGTTCATGCGCTGATCAATGTGTCTTTTTCTACAGAAAAACGAGATGGAGAAGGAATATATGAAACTTCAAGAAGCCCACGAAGGTCAACAAGCGCTTTTACAAAAGTTACAGGTAAGGTCATTTAGGAAACAGCTCCGTGAAGATCTTATTAGCAAGGGAAGGAAAGAAATACAGACATCAACAAGATTCGCCTCGCGCCTCTCAAAAATGTGGCCCTTGTTGGACGTTGCCAAATTCCTGTCGCCCCCCTCCCCCCCCCCCCCCCCCAAACGGCAAGGTAGTAGCAACGGGAGTCACGCTTCGTCGCTCAGACCGCGTGACCCAGAACGGGTTTACTGCGATGAAAAATCGAGACCCAGGAATAAGCCCTCATTGCTTGAGCGTTGGCGTTTACCATTTCTTTTCCCATGCTCTTCTAGGGTAAGGTACAGAAGACCAAGGCCATTCAAGATACTTGCAAAAAGCAAGAAAGGGTAAGATGTTAATGCTAAGCTCCGCAATACTATAATCGGTAAGTGAAGCATGAACGTCCGCGCACCGGGGTGAGTGTAGTCCTGAGAAGAACTATTTCGGATGACAGTGACTGACGTTTCGACAACCTGAGCGCTCAGGTTGTCGAAAAGTCAGTCAATGTCACCTAAAACAGTCCTTTTCAGAACTAAACTCACCCGGACGATCTAATTCTTCGCTTAATTATGATATAACTCCTGGGTTCAAACCATTTACGATATCTCCGCAATACATGCACTACCATCAATCAATGAAACCGAAGGATTTAAGGTCAACACTTCTCAAAGAGAGGATTTGGCTGTTCTTCAATTCGGCTTTGCCTTCATTTCTTCCTTGAAGCTAGGTATCGGACCTCTATTTGCGATGATTTTTGCACAAGGGTGTCTTCTTCAAGTTGAGACATGATATATTTCAATCCGTTTTGCTCAAATTTCAGGTTATTGTGCAACTAGAAAAACTTTTAGCCCAGCAAGGAACAGGACATTTTAATGGTGGTATGTTTTACAACAGCATTTACAAGGATACGTTTTTGGTTGTTCTTGCCAAACTGGCCTCCATAATCATCCTTGCGCTCTCTCTCTCTTCCACTCCCTCCCTCCCTCCCTCCCCCCCCCTTCCTCTCTTTGGGGGATGGTAAAAAGAGAGGTGCTAGAAACGAAATTGCTTTCTTTCATCAGTCATGCGTCCAGCCGCCATGTTGGTGTCTGTGAACAAAGAAGCGAAGGCCAAGTTTGTGTTCCAAATTTATGCCCCCAAAATTGAACTCAAATCCAGTGAAAATAATTTCTTTTGTTGTGTTTAAAAAACCGTGAGCGCTGAATCTACTCGTGAACTAGGGATCTCTGTGGGTATTGGAGAGACAATGGGTAGGATAAACACTGTAAATTCCATAAAGATCTCCCGAGAATACTGTCTTCTAAAATGAATGTGCTTTGGCGTGTAGCATTGCGGAGTATTTTTACAAGTTCCGCTGCATTTTAACGAGTCCGTAGGGCAAGTCAAAATACAAAGAACGAGTAAAACTACTCCGTGATACTACACGCCAAAACATCGAACAAGCGATTTATGGTCCAACGTATGGTGCAAACAAAAAATTCGTGGTTAGAAGAACTTTTCAGGGAAGTGTGACAGTTTTTTCGTGACGCGCACGACGAAAGGATATGATTGCTTCCGCGGCTTTTCAAATAACCAAGCATTCCAAATAACTAAGTGCACAATATCATGGAATATTTGTACTCGTTTCGTGCGTTTTTTTTTTTTGTTGAAGTAAGTTACAGAGTTAGATAATAAGGTTTGCATGGCAGTAGCGCGACGTTTGAAACCACTTAGTGCGGGAACTTGAATTTAGTTCGATAAGGCGATCAAATTCACACGGGAGTGGCACGTCATGGTTTCAAACGTTGCGCTACTGCCGTACCGAACTCAATTCATAAAGTATGAAAGGTTGTTCTACTGCGTATGCTGTAGCTGACCATTGGATGGAAGGTGTGTTTTGTCGTTTTCTTTATTTTGAATTTGGCGTGACTGGATTAAATACGACGTCGTGCTATTGTCGTTGCACTGCCAGATCAAATTCATTTAAGTTCGACACGGCAGAAGCGGGACGTTTGAAGCAGGCTTGAGGTAGCTTAATTAGCTTTCTGTACCTAAATTTCAGATTGGTCATATTGTATTACAGATACGTAATAGTAATAGTAATAGTAATAGAGTTACATTTGAACAATACCCGAATAGAGGTAAACATCATGTGACTTCAGTCAACCACTCCGTTTCTTTGGGCTCTCATCCCAAGCTAACTGTGTAGTTGAGGGTCTCGAGAAATTTAAAATGGTTGAAATGAATTGCTATGTTTTTTGTTTATCTGCAGAAACACGTGACACTTACAGAGCTCTTAGCGAAGAAAACACTAAGCTCCAATCCGAACTCTCTCAATACAAGGTAGAGTTCAATAAGGAGATCTCCTAATGCTTACCGATAAAGCATCCGATCAGTAATTGGGATGTCATTGGTTCGACCCCATTTAGGAGCGGTCGAATTTTGTTCCGAGTAATCTCTGAATCAGCAATGAATACACCTCCCTAGTTCAGGGTATTTTTATCGCGCGGATCTTTTTTGCTCATCAACCCCTCAGTGTTACTGTTGGATATTCAGGCAATCCTACTAAATATTGCTAAATGCATGATTTGTCCACAAAGAATATGTTTATGTCCACCCGCTGGACAAACTTGATAGAGTTCAGTTTTCCCTTAAACGTTTGCTAGTGTTACCCCATTTTTAATATTAATTCCGAACTTTGTTCCCTAAAAGGTTTTATCTTCCCTTGTTTTTCCTTCATTATTGGACATGTTCCTCGTTTGTCGAGATCTGAGTTTGCCTCGTTTATTTCATATAGGAGATGTTAAGAAAAGCGGAAGCCAAGCGAAAGTTACCAAGGTATGTAACTTCACATTTTGGTTGCTCTTATATCCATATTTCTCTTTTGAAGGAGACAAAAAATACAGAGGGAAAAATATTGAAATCAAATTTGTTTTCCATGCGCCGCCATCGTGTAGAATTGTGGAGTGTCAAGGTTGCCCTATAGTCTTGACACAAAGAGGTTTTGTATAATAATAACGGAAAATTTAAAAGCAGTAGTACGCGATTTTGAAATTCATTTATTTCAGATTCAAACGCTTTGTTTGAACCGAATTTTCGTCATAATCTTTCCAAAATGATGCGCATACTTTTTGGGGGCCGAGTTTTTAACGTTCTAAAAAGACTCTTAACTCATCACATCTGGGTGTACTGCTGTGCTGCGGGAGCAAGCGGGGACCGTATTTACGCTTGCAAAGGCTCCTTATATCTGTTTTCGGCCAGATGAAGTCATGCTGCGCATTTCGTAAATCAGTCCCCTACAAAGGTTTATTAGCAGGGACTACAGGGCTCGAAATAACGGCCGGTCAACGGACAATGTCCGAACTGATCTGGGAGTTGACCGGTCAACCTTTCGTCTTGCCGGTAATGTTGACCGGTCACATTTGAACGTTTTGAAAATGAAATAAATTAAAATTTCCATGCTGTTCAGTTGTTTCAGTTGTAGCAGGTCGCTGTGTATTGTCATTTGCGGAACTTTGATCTGAAATCCTGGGTGAAATGCAACAAGAACCGTTGTTGACAATGAGTGCTTTAAAGTGCTATAAGCTCTAAGCAACAACTTTTTTGGAAATATATAACGCCAGTTTTGGTTCATGGGCCCCTATTTTAAGAGTTATTTATTTTATATAATTTGACAGGCCAGAAACGGTACGTGACCGAGCTAAAATGAATTTGGCCGGTCATCGTGTCCGGAGACTCTGGAAATTATTTCGAGCCCTGGACTGTGCCTACTTTCTATTTTTTGGTTTCGCAACATCTTATATTCGTAATTTCATTATCAGCGCGAAGACTTAATACCGCGAAAATGTAATGTTCTTAGGTGGTAAAAGAAGTCAATTGTTTTATTTCAGATCGCCCCCTGAAAATCACGCCCCTAATGTAAGTTACCTCTTGTTGTTTTAACTTATGTATGAGTAAAGAGTATGTAAACTTTATTTGAGTGCCTTAGAGCGTTTTTCAACTGAGTTTCAATTTTTTCAACTGAGTTTAAAGCGGTTTTTGAGTTTTGTATCACTTCACACTGTGATTGGCTTAAAAATCTTGTGCCACATTCTCGGCCCATAAGGGTTCAAGGGAAACCAATATTGAGATTTATTCGCGCCTATTTTCCCGCGCTTACTGCCGCGATTCTTGTATTTTTTGGGTAGATTTGATGTCAGCGTCTGCTGTGACTGTCCAAAGTAGCTGATTTAGTTGGACCTTACGGAAGTCAATTCAAAAACCACTCACACAGACATCTGCAATGTAATAAAACCAATCACAAGCCGATTAATTATTCGTAGTCGGCGTTCAATCGCGGGAAAATGGCAAAACTTACTGTTAGCCAATATCACCGTTTTTACCCTCCCAGAGTAGAGCTAACTACATTGAACATTGGTTTGTACTCTATTTGTGGGCTCCCTTAAAGTATACACCGAGAAAGTTCTCTAGGGCAAAGGCCATTTGACCACGTATAGCTTTGATTTGGTTGGGGTGCCTTTGAATATGGTTGCATTTACGGAAAAGAGTACGTTCGGTTATAGAATGGCCCAATGTCGGACATGGAACGCCTTGAATTGTACGAGAAACTGGAAAGAGCGGAGGGCCGCATTGTTGCACTGGAAAAACAGGTAACGCTGAAGTGTATATTTAACAATATTATTATTATTATTATTATTATTATTATTATTATTATTATTATTATTATTATTATTATTATTATTATTATTCTAAGAGGAGACGAAGGAAATTATTTGATTACTTAGCATTGGCCTAGTTATGACCAAACCCGAGTAGAATACGTTTTTGCGTTGAAGCCTTTTTCAGTTCTGTTTTATGTGTCATTTTGGCACTTGACGTGCTAGAACATTGCCACTTGTCCCAAAATTGCAGTGACTTCGAAGCCAACAAGCGACTTTCTGTTCGTTGACCTTACGTGTCAACAAAAGGGCCACGAGCTTATTAGCCAATCAAATTACAGGAGTCCATTACCCAGACTCCATGCAGGTTTTAAAAATTAGTGGAAATATTCTCTTGACACTGAAGTGTTTGCAACAGGACAGGAAATCGTCAAGGAACTTTAAAAGCTGCCAATGGCGGGGGAAATTCTTGAAACTATTCTTAATGTTTTTTTTCACTGTTTCCTTAGTTGGCAGACAATGTTCGAAAGTGGGCGAAAGACAAAGCTGATTTGCAGGTTAGGAGATTTTTTCTGGCCTCACGTTTTGTAAGCTCAAAGCATGGCAATTATGCTTGGAAACTCACGTTATTGATTCTTTATTTTTTCCTGGAGTTGGTTATAATTGTGGGCTTGGAGACTGGCTAAAGTGAACAAAGCAAAACTTTGGAACAATATTTACTGCCAAAGAAAATATTGAAGACTAATTTCAACGAATTGTAACCTCTTTTGTGGCCTGTCACAAAAAAGCTCTGTACAAAGAGCTGCTCCTGATTTTTGTTGGAATTCATTTAAGCATCACTGATCATTATAGATGGCGAACAACAGCCACACCAAAACATAGACGAACTCGCAAAATGATTTTTCTGTGAAATGAATATGACTGTGGGTTTAAAACCACAAGAACAAACTATCTTAAAATATTGCGGACAGACAAGCTTTTGTCAATGCACAAATTATGACAAAGCTTTCCCCATCGCTTATGCTTAAAGGGAAAGTACGGTCTAGAAAAAGTTTCTCTAAATTACAAAAACTTTTCCCCAGTAATTCGAAAATAATTGCCGTTTTGTCCATTTCCCTGTTAAAATGTGACAAGAGCACTTTGAAGTTGCCTCTTTCGTGACTTGGAGAGCGCCGTCTTGGATATGACGTGTTATGACGTAGCAATAGTCAACAAACGTGTTCGACCTTACCAAATTCTTCGTTCCCCGATCACTTTTGTGACCTTTCTGCCCCAAGAAATTCAAATGTAGGATGAACTATGGAAAACGGTCTTGTGGTTCAATAGGTAGTAGGCCAAGTTGGCCATAAACGTGACGTCACTAAATACTTGTAGATCCTCTGATCGATCCATCTGGGCTGCACAAATCAGACATAGCAATTGCAAACAAGGCAAAAACCTTGAATATGCGAAATATGTATTCGACTAGCGTACCTTCCTTTTTTTTCACTTTTTTACTTCTGCGACAGCCGTCTTTGATGCTTCAGCAATCGTATTTGTTCGCTTTCACACGGGGAAGCGTTTAATTTAGAATAAGCCGACCAAACCTTCAAATTTTGCTCAATACACAAAGCAAGGCGTTTTCACATTAGTGGGGTGTGTTTTGATCTGCTCAAGTGCTCTTTCGAGGGGGATAAAACTAGACACATGTTTAAACTTGAGAGTACATATGAAAATTAAAAAACTTAATTTTCCACCGGGAAATGAAAATTTAACGAAAAGTTGGTCAGCGAAAATAAAAGGTGGATCGATGGATTCCTCAGATCCGACTGCTATATTGTCTGTTCGGGTCTGTCATTTTACCAAGGAGGACTTCAAGCGGGATCTTCAGGTATATGAATATTGGTCTTGGTGACATTCGCTTCATACTGAAATTTCAGTTAACTAGTCCAAAATATCATTCTATTTGAGCGCGAAAACTGAATCAAGCAATATATAGACGACTTTCTGTGTTACGCGGTTTTCCAGGCAGTAAAATAAACTTAACTTGAAATGTATTTGAGTCCAATTTGCTTCTATTTTTTTGCAAGATCGAGCATTTTGAAGTTACTTTACTGAAAGATTTTGGCCCGGACATACAAGTAGGCTCAAGTTTTCGGTAATATTCAGTAGCTTTTGCTCTATAACAACAATTTTTCCGGATGATCAAGTTTCGAACGCTTCTCGCACAATTCGAAAAAAACACTTAAAATAAAGGGCATGTAGCTCGAAACAAGCTCTGTGACCTTATCTTTTTACTGAATTTTGTTCATGTTCTATGCGTGAATATCAATTGTGCCAAGTTTGACAGAAATCTGGATAGTACGTCATTTTCAAGGGAATTACTTTAAAGCTGACCTTTGTTTGTTTTAAATACCCTGTAGGTCAAGTTAAATGAAAGTGTGATGGCGCAAAATACAGGTTACAAGAATTCTTCCACCTCAATGGACATTTTGGACTGGGTTTGTATTGGTTATTTAATTGATAGATTGATGAGTTGGTTGATGGATTGATTGGTTAGTTGGTATACCCACGTCTCTCATTAGCCCTATGGAGGGTCAAATGACTGCCAGTTTTGCTATCTTGTCAAAATATGTTTGATGTCGACGGAGAGATTGAAACTATAGTCTGCTGTGGAGATGTGTACTTAAAGAACAACCCATCTCAGTGTTTCGGGAAAGGCAGATTTGAAGATAGAAAGTTCCATCGCCACCTTCAATGAACCTTGATAAGCCTCAAGTGTCCCCATAAGGCTGAGCGTAAACTACTTATTTGCAATATCAATGTTGGTGCCAGCGCTAGGATTTGAGTTCAGGTTCCATATTTAGATGAAGAGGAGAGTGTGAAGGACACTGCGTGACGCTTATATACCTGTATGTATATCAGGAAGGGTGTAATGTTCAAGTTCGTGCGATGTGAAGGAATCCGGAATGCAGCAAATGTGATGGTTTGGAATCCGGAGTCCATGTATAGGAATCCAGAATCCATTTCGGCGG
The DNA here is from genome assembly GCA_949126865.1 of Montipora capitata. Taxonomy (NCBI): domain Eukaryota; kingdom Metazoa; phylum Cnidaria; class Anthozoa; order Scleractinia; family Acroporidae; genus Montipora; species Montipora capitata. The sequence goes on along the minus strand of OX421452.1, from coordinate 7,066,821 downwards.
AACCCGTGAGTTTCAAGTGGAATCCGGAATCGACGGGGCACCTGGATTCCTTTACAGAGGACGATTTCTGAGGAAAGGGGACACTTCTGTGACGCGTTTAAAAATCGGCTTACATCCCATTTTGTGCATTCCCGGAAAACCTCCTCCCAATAATAAGCACCGCATTGCTGAATCCACATAATTGCAAACCTCGCGTTAGTCTTTCAAGTGAATACGATAATTCTAGTGCCGCTTAAAACAACCAATGAAACTAAACCTCGTTTTTTTTTCCTTCAGCACAATGGACCCAAGCCACCTTCGCCATCGAGACCTCTGGGTCCTAGACGTCCTTCTCCCAAGCTGGAGCCTTTGGAGAGAAGATAACTGGCGCATAACCTGGCCACTTCGTAGCGGCCAAAATTGGCAAGACGAAGTCCGTGACAGTTGGGAAAGGAAGACAGTAAAAGCATCACAGCTACCATTGGCAACTCCCAACGGGGGATTTTTTCGTGCACAGTGCTGTGCGAAAAATCACCGTTTCGGTTTGTCACGTGTAACTCGACCCGTTTGAAATGGTGGCGGATTTCCACAGCTTCTGTTCCTTCGTACCAAGAATGACCAAAATCAGCCATTGCCGGAGAGAATGTGATCACAAACGACTGAGTCATACCCTTTTCATCATTTATCGCCTTATTCCACTGTCCACACATGAATATATAAAAAACTGAATTAATGGCCTAGTGAGGAGAATAGCGAGCTGAAGCAAACTCGACAACATATCTCTGTGTCATTGTAACAATTCTGCGATTTTTCCAAGTAATTCGGAATGGCAATTGTGTACTAACTATCCTCGAATTAAAAGGCTGTGTACGGTTTTTAAGTTTAGGAGACCATTGAGCATTTATCTTCGTGTACACTACTGAGGTCAACTATGTAACTTCGAACTTGGTCAGTTCACGTCGCATTTACAATACAATACACTGCAATATTTGCTTATTTCCACCATTCGCAGCTCTCTCTGACTTACTGGTAAGGTCAGACCATGCACTCACAAACATACAAATATACGTGTAGTTATATAAATATAAAGACATAAATATAGTATATTAGTATCACCCAACTAGTGGACTAATGCAAATGCTGCATTTTGATTGGCTACGCTACTAGAGGACTATTAGTAATAGTCATCGAGTAGCGAAAAGCGTGACGCTTTCTTTCGTTTTATTCCCAAATAAATATATTTTCGACTTGCATTTGCTAACTTTATTATTGCCTTTTCTGTCCGACTAGTTGGGGGATTCTAAAACAATTAGACCCTTCGCCCTCAAGGGCCACGGGTCAATAGCCCACGAGGCGAAGCCGAATGGGCTATTGACCCGTAGCCCTTGCGGGCTACGGGTCTAATTGTTAAGTAGCAATATAGTAAAATCGAACGCGCAGAATTACGCACAATTAATGTACGACGCATATTTAACTGACACGAACTCTGAGAACCGGTCAGTTCGGCCAGGTAACACATGGCATGATGGCCCTGACCTCAGCGAATACGAAGTTTGCGACGGAACGACCCTGCTAGAAATTAGGGGGTAAAGCGGGCTTGCGTACATAATTTCCGTCACAAATTTCTTGCACGCCAGGTGGCGTCTGGGCTCTAGAGACAGTAGCCCGGCACGCGCGAGGGCCTCCTCGTAGCTCAAGTCAGGACCAAAGATGATTCGTAGGGCTCTCTTTTGCACTCTTTCTACCGCCATGCAGAGATACTGCGGTCAGGTCCGTCGCCAGAGCACTCCGTTTCTTTTGGGTACGTCGTCGGTGAAACCATCGTAACGCGCATGTGCGGGACGTGCGTGCAGAGCTACTGGTCATTTACTTTTTATCGAAAATTGGAGTTTTTGACCGGAAAATTTGGAGGTACACAAATTCCTTTCTTCATTTTTGTCCGTGTGTCAAAGAAGACACTACAAAATAGTTCAAAGGTAGTCTAGTATATTTATTTTTCGTGCGAGACTGTTTTACACCTTGTAACGAACGTTGAAGCGTTATCGATCAACGCTTTGATGTCATTTTGTAGAGTTCTTCTGGAAATACTGTGTATGCAAAGATACACAATCTTGATTGAAATTGTGTTAGTTTGTACGAGATATCAGTGATAAATTCTGAAGTTAATAAAACGGAGCGCAAGTGCTCTTCTAATTTTTAATGTAAATGCAGAAAAAATGTAAGTTTTTAATTTGGGGGAAATCGGAGTTTCCAGAAAGTCTTTTTAGGGCAGAGTACACAACCAACACAGTCGATACATGACACGTTGATAGAAAAGCGAGTTCTCTTTCAACTGCGTCAACCATCTCCCCAGCATTTGTTTCTTTAGCTTTGGAATCAACGAATATAAACAAGACTTTCAATGGTGCTCTGCCCAACTTCTTCGACCTCCTACATTCCCTGGATTGAAGTATCCTGACGAAAGTAGGAACACAAACTATGATTTTAAGAAGACTTTGAGTTTGCATGAGACTTATCTTCAATTGCCAAATTCTATTCACCAATGAGAAATAGCAATTTATGACAACATGGGTATGTAGGAAAATTCATTTCCAACGATTGTGAATTTCCAATGGGTAGGTATACTTAGACACAACATTGCTGTGACAGAAGTAAAAGCACCCCAAATATCGGGGTTTCTTACATTCAAGTAGCTAACAATATCCTTTTTTATCTTTATTTTTATTGAATTTTACATTGAAGATTAAAGCTTTCTGGTACGTCTTAACAACACAATGCAATAAAAACGCGACTCACAGAGATTGCTTTCACTTACAGTAATTTTAAATTTATCACAAATGGGGGCTGATTACTTAATTACTATTTTACTGTTGCGTGGGATCAACAAAATGCTCAAACCAAAGCGGCCCCTTAGAAAAGTCATCAATAAAAAGCTTCCATTACTCTATTTTTTTGCCAAGTTCCAGCCTTTTTTAGCTGCAACATTTCTCACATGAAGCCTTGACTTCATGGGGAGCAGGGTTGGAGAAGTGGTGACAGCACTCGCCTTCCACCGATATGGCTCGTATTCGATTTCCGGACTAGATGCCATTCGTGGGCTGAGTTTGTTGGTACCCTTGTCTGCTCCGAGAGGTTTTTCCCCGGGGTACTCTGGTTTTCCCCCCTCCATAAAAACCAATATTTGACATTTAATTTGCTTGCTTTTTGGTTGGTACTTTTCTCTGCTCCGAGAGGTTTTTCCCGGGATACTCTGGTTTTCCCCTCTCCACAAAAACCAATATTTGATAGATAGATAGATACTTTATTCACACCTTAGGTTGCAGTTATAACTGAATTGATAAGGTTTACATTACATATAAAAATATGTAACAATATATATACGCATAAAAGTTATAAACTATAAAGTACCAAATGGAGAATTGACTAATGGTATTCGTTATATAAATAAAGAAGTTTATTTAGAGTCATAAATCCTAGCGCTAGCGTTAATAAAGGTATTACTAAACCTATTAGTCTTACACTAGGGCATTGCAAAAACCCTTGGTTTACGTAGGGTTACCGAAGGATGATTAGTGTTAAATGGCAATAAGTGAAATAACTGATTGTTAGGATTAGAAATGGTTTGTTGAAAAAAACTCTGACACAATTCAGATCTTCTTTGCGATAAACCATTAATATTAGCGGTCTTAAGAGCATTAATGTATGACACATCGTAGCCATATATAATACGCATGGCTCTCTTTTGTACTCTTTCTAAGGCTGAGCTAAGATACTCAGGTAGACTATAATGAAACACTTGACAGGCATATAATAAAACTGACTGAATGCAAGCAATATAAAAACAGACTAGACGCGCTTTAGTTGTATTAAGAAGTACAATCTCTTTGCCGCTTTTTTAACGGTGGCATCTACATGCTGATTCCATTTCAAATTATCCTGAATAATCACACCTAGTACTTAAACAGACTTAACGAGATCAATAATAGCGGTTTTGTTAATTGATACTAGCTCGCGAATCGCCGGAGAACTTGAAAAGGAAATTCTATTAAGCTGTTTGCATTTCTTGGGATGTAATTGAAAGTTATTGATCCCGGACCACTGTGTTATCTCATTAATGGCATTCTGCGCCTGGCTGACCTCTCTGCTGTCAACTACTTCATAAACCGTTGTGTCGTCGACATACTTAACCGAACCATTCGCAGAGGGCACACTACAAGATCATCAATCATAGCAATAAAAAGCCAGGGGCCGAGCTTTGTCCCCTGGGGAACCCCGGCGGGTACAGATTGACAGATTGCCATTCCGAGAAACAGTCTTCAGCTAATTTAACTCTTTGAAAACGATTACTTAGAAAGTCGCCTATCCAATTGATAATATAGGGATTAATATCGTAATCAGAAAGCCTAATCATAAGTAGGGAATGATCAATAAGATCAAAGGCCTTCTTGTAGTCCAACACAAAGACTCTAACATCATTACTTAAACCATCAGTCTCTTTCGCCCAGTTATGAATCATAGTTATTAAAGCGTGGGTAGTTGATGAGCCAGGAATACAGCCAAACTGGTCAGATCTTAACTTCCTAAGAATTGCAGGTTTCACATGATCTTGAACAACAAAATGTTCAGCTATCTTTGACAACGTAGGGGTAAGGGAGATTGGTCTAAGTTCCTTTTTGATATCTTCAACTTTTGACACTTTGTGTATAGGAGTGACGTTTGCACATTTCCATACATCGGGGAGGATTCCCCCAGCTAAAGATGAGTTAATAATCGTACTAACAGGATAAGCAAGTTCATTTGCATAGTCACGTAACACCCAATTGGGGATTCTGTCAGGACCACCAGCTTTAGTTGTATTAAAGGTAATTAAGACACGGGCCACTACCTCTGGTGACAAGGTAGGTACTTGATAACCAGTTGTAACTAGGCGGTAAGATCCTTGTAAGGGCTCGAACACCTGCTGGGGCTCCAGAAAGCCATTATTAATATCGTTGGCTAAGCTTATAATATTGATCTTCGTCGTTGGCATGCCGTAAAGGAGTTTAGCGGCCAAATCTCCAGAAAATTTCTGCATACCACAGAGACGGCGACACTCACTCCACCATTTCCTAGAATCAATACCATTGAGGTCGTTGACTTTGGCTTGATAATAGTTGGACTTGCAAAGTTTTCGTTCTCTGTTAACGCGATTCATACATGAGCCCCTGGCTAAGGAGACTGGGCAACCACTCTCCCCCCCCCCCCCCCCCACTTTTGACGTTAAAGAAAGTTACCTACTTACGTACGAATGGCTTACACTCAAAACCTATCAAAACTGTGCTCAGCCACCTTAATCGCGGACCTTGAATGGAAAACGATGCTCCAAAATTGAACTTTTTTTGCCTCGAAATTTAATTAAATACGCTATGGGCGAGTGACAGTTTCCAGAACATTGCTCCAGACTTTAATCTAAACTGAACAGAATATAATGACCCAATGTACAATAAAATGGATTGTTATAAACAAGTGTCAGCCAAATTCGATAACACCACGAAGACGACGATTCTTGTTAATCACAAAAACTTCATCCACGTGGTTATGTTTATAATTTAGTCTCGATAAAACGACTTCTAAGGAACCCCAATTTCTCAAACCGGAAGTGTTGTTTGTTGTTTCTTTTTTTCTTAAGCTACCCAACAGGTTAACTTAGTTCTTGCGCGGAACAATCTTACCCTCAATAAATGAAATCTCTTTCCAAATTTACAAGATGAAAACATGTTTAAAAAATTGTCTCATACCGCATTCACACCAAAGCTTAAACACGTTTAAAAGCCGTTTAGTTAAACATGGTTAAAAATTGTTTTCTTCATACAAGTTACTACTTGACATAATTTAGACTCCAAATTAAACACAATAAAGAAATACATTAAAACTTTCATGAACCCTACGTAAAATTCAGTCTTTCAGCCTTCCGTTGCTCATTTTTATTTTGTTAAACCTGGTTTAATTAAACGTGTTTTGTTGGTTTGAATCGGGTAGTTCGGCTCAAAGTGAACACAGCGTATCGTAAAAAAGTCTAAAAATAAAAGGAACCTAAAGAGATCTGAAGATTTACGGGGCTGTTGGGAAGCACTCCTGGTTCTTTTATTTTGTGGTTCCGATTATCGAGTGTCAAACAAGATCCAAGCGAATAGTTCGTCTTTGTATAAATTAAATTTACATTCTTGTGCAAAATGAAAAAAAAAATCCTAACCCTTTTGCAGTTGGAGGCTGAAGTGAACATGACAGAGTAAATGTCATAACTAAAACGAGAAAGATTGAAAGAAAGGAGTTGATTGATTTTTATGCACTTTTCTAGCCCTTCCGTGTAGTGTTCAGCTACTTGTTAGCTTAGAGTACTTGTTTTTTCATGTCTGCATAGAATCTGGCGCTAGGTCACTCTATGGCTGTATGTACTGTAATTACAAAGAAATTGGTAAAGACAAATTAAAGCGTTAACTCTGCCAGGAAATGGCTTGTTGACTTTTCTGTTCTCAACCCCGTTTTTCTTATTATTTGGAACTCATTCAGGACATTCGTTTCTTAAATTAATCCTCTCTTCCTTTCAAGTTTCTGATTCCGCCCTGTTACATTAACACGTTCTTCCCTGGAAGTGTTGTTTCCTTCAGTCACTGTTTTCATTAGCAACACATTGTGTACATCTCTTGCTTATTTCATTTAAATCCTCTCCACCACGCAGAATTGATCTGGTGAAGTACACTTCGTGATGCTCACATACTTTCCATACACCTTTTTGAAAGCCGGGAAAATTTTCCAATTCAGAGGGCTCATCGACTGGAATTGACGTAAGGCCAATTTCTGCTCTCAACAAAGTGACGATTTTTTCCATCCATGATATTTCGAGTGCCTTATTTTGTCCTTGACAGAGTAAATTAAACTCATCGTTTGCCTTCTTTAAACGCATTTTAGCAGTGCTAGAGAGAGAAACGTTACGCTTAATGGCTTCACTTTGGGTTTCCAAAAGAGAAGCAAAAAGTGAAAACTTCCTTGCATGTTCATACACTTGATTTAGAATCCTCAAATGTGGTTGTGGTGTCTCGAGATAATGTGTGATATTTTGCAGGAAACTGATTGTGTCCGAGACTTGTTTCATTTCCTGAAGTGCATTCGAACTTCCTGGACTTACTGTATTTCGCAAAGCGTGCTGCGCCTTCTCAATTTGGTTTAAGATGATTAAATGATTCTTAAAGATGAAAACCAAGGGAATGTCAACTGTATCCACCCTTTTCAACGATCTTGACCCTCGGTACCATAATAGTGACCCTCGGTACCGCAATAGTTTCTGAAACATTGTGTGCGTGCCTGAGGGCCAATGGCGTAGTTGTTGAAGATTCTTTTCGGCAATATTGGCCACTTCCTCTCCAAGCTTGCAAATTTCGGTCTTGACATCCTCCATTTTCCTCAATTGCCTCTTAACTAGGGTACCATAACGATAGCTGAATGTGATCGCAGTTGAGCACTTAGGGCATCGGATGAGTTGGACGTCGTCACCCAAATGTTGGTGCATCCACTTATCCATCTTTTGAACTGTCACGAGATGACCACAATCGAAAAGCTGGAGGTACTTTGTATCGTCCGTCAACGATACACCTCCGTAGCTTGATACAGAAGAGAGTTTTTTAGGTTGACAAGTAGGGCACACAACGGGACAATTTTCGCCGCACAAGCCAATACATGGATGACCGCAGGACAGCCTTTTGGGGCAGGGTGCATCACAACGAGGGCGGTCGCATTCCTCTCCACACAGGTTATTGCATTGGTAATGAGGGCAACTCCATTTACATGGTTTTTTGCATGGATAAAATGATTGTGAGCAGAGTTTACTAAACGTTCCATGAGGGCAGCGTCTTTTGCATTTCTTGCCACAAGGTGGACAGGGTATTCCGCATACATCTTGGCAGCGGTGAGAACAAACAAGTATTCGGTTGCATGGAAGTAGACACATTTCATGGAAGCCCTTAACTCTGCAGTCATGGCAGTTTCCAGGACATTGGTGGCCGCATGCCAGCTTTGCATTACATGGGCAGGGGCACTGTACGGTATCCAAAGGAGAGCTGCAGGGCATCTTGATGTGGTGACCGCAAACGAGGTTCTTGATCACGGCAACATTACAAGGATAATTGGAACAAGGTTTTCCACACACACCTTTACAAATGTGTTTGCAAGTAGTCTTTTGACGCCGACAAGGAGCCTTGCACGAAGCTGTGTTTAACTGAAAGCATTGCACTTCTTTCTTGTGACCACAAGGAAACGTTTTTTGTACCCGCCATCGACACCTTCTACTTTCACACGGTTGACTGCAAAGGCCTGGGCACGGGTGACCGCATTGTAGAATTCTTTTGCATTGTTCGTGGCACACTACGCCTTCGGGATCTTCGCAGCAAGCCATTTCTTTCATATGGTTTCCAGGGCAGTTGAGACGTTTCACCACTTTTACTTGGCAAGCGTACTTTTGACAATCTTCAGAGCATTTACCAGGACAGACATGACCACACTTAAGTCTTTGTTTGCATGGCTTTGCACAAATAAGATCAGACACGTCATTTGAACAAGGGCAGCTGAGTTTGTGAAACCCACAACTCAAATATTTTTCCACTTCCATCGCACATTGAAAGGAGGTACAGTCATCACCACATCTTCTGAGACATCGGTGTCCACATGGAAGAAAGCGTTCACAACGATCACCACAAGTAACTTCATCAGGATTAAACGAACACTGTATAACATTTTCATGACCACACTTTAGCTTGCGTACTACTTTTTGGTCACAAATTCCACTTCGAAGTTCGTCCTGCTCGCTGCTGCATGATGTCCACTTTTTGTGTCCACAGGAGAGTAAGACCTCTACCCGCTGATCACAAAACTCTTGCTCTGGTTTGCTATGACAAGGAAGGGTTGCCTCATGACCACATGGCAATGTTCGTTTTACCCGAACTGTGCATTGAACATCTGGTAGACCTGCCGTTACAATGGAACAAGGAAGGGACTTCATATGTCCACATGGGAGTTCAACATTGACTATCTTATTGCAAATGCAATCTTGGAGGTTCTTGAAACAAGGAAGTGTGAGTTTATGTTTACACGGGAGTTCCTTCTCTACTTGCATCTTGCATGCAACATTTTCTAGACCACCTTTAACAACATGGCAATTTACAGACATGGTGTGCTTACATGGTAGATGAACTTCAACAGTTTCTTCGCAAATTAGTGCTTCATGATTCTTGTGACAACTCAAAGACACTACATGATTACATGAAAGGGTCCTTGTTACTAACTCTTCACACGGCCTATCTTCGCAGTTGTTGCTGCAAATATCTTTGCATAGGTGTCCACAGATTCTTGTTCTACGGCATCGCTCTTTGCACCTGATTGTACCAGGGTCCACGTAGCAAGGCTGTATAATGGCGTGTTCACAACCAGGAATAGTCATTTCAATCTCTATCATGCAATCACCACACTTCAAACCAAAGTGGCAGCGCTTTTTGCATGAATGACCCCGCTGACATTCTTTTTGGCACAATTGCTCGCACGGGACATCACTGCATATTTCAGGGTCCTGAGAACAAGGAAGTCTTTGCTGGTGGCCACATGGAAGATCCTTAAGAACCTCAGTTTTACATTGCTTCATTGTGCAGTCTTCAAAGCACATTCCTGGGCAGTCGTGTCCGCACTGAAATTTTCTCTGGCAGCTCTCCTTGCATTGAATTGGGTAATCTTTCTGCCGACATAAGACGCGCTTGGTATGTTGACAAGGCAAATCGATGTCAACAAGAGTATCACACAGACATGTCTCATTGCATTTCTTTGAACACTGATGACCGCATTCAAGAACTTTTTGACATTCTTTAGAGCACTGATTATAAACCATGGGATCCTTGTAGCATGGCAAACGTTTTTCGTGTCCACATGGAAGAAGTTTTTGGCAATGAACTTCGCATTGAGAAGTGCATTCCTGGCCACATTCTTTGGGACAGTCGTGTCCACATGGCAGCAGTTTCTCACATTTCATTTTGCATTGAAAGGTGATAGGATCAACTGGGCAAGGAATGGGTTGTTCGTGACCACACTTAGGGACTTTCTTGTAAACCATGTAAGGGCAAGGAGGGCATTCTCTAGGATAATGGCAGCTCTTCGTGCATGGGTGTTCGTTAGGACATTTACTGGGACATGGCTTGCGACATTCACTCGTTCTATGTAAAGACGAATGACATCGCTTGACACATGCATGGCCACATAAAAGACGGAGCGCACAAGGCATGTTGCATCCACCCAATGGATTAAAATCAGTATCCTTTCTTACAACTGTTTCGTTGTTATGCTTGTTGCAAACCAGCTTTAGACCATTCGCAATGGCCCCCCTGTCTTTCAAATCGCTACAAATTTCTTTCCACAACTTGGACTGGGTTTCCAAGAGACTGAAGTTTCCAATGCAGTAAAACCCTTTGCGAGCCCGTGACAGTGCAACACAGATTCTGTTCGATTCACCCAAGAAACCAATGCGGCCCTCTAAATTGCTCCTTACCAATGAGAGAAGAATAATATCGTTTTCTTCACCTTGAAAGTTGTCAACTGCACAAACCTTCACTCCCATAAATATTCGCCGTGGCATTCGTTCCTGGAGAAGAAGCAATTGGCCAGTGTACATGGTTAGAACTGTAATTTGGTCTTTCTGGTATCCTTGGTTCAGAAGATACTGGCAAAGTGCTACTACAAATTTGGCTTCATGCTCGTTAGCATAGCTTTGCAAGCCACCTACCATGTGTTCGGGTTGGTTGTGTTGAATAAAAAACAGGTTGCGGCAGATTCCAGATATGTCATCAAAACTGCAAACTGCTCTATGGTCGGCAATTTCGTGGTCGTAGATTCTTTTAGTGAGGGCAGCGATCTCAGGTCGCATTCGATGTTGTATGGAGAGACGCTTACAATCCATGTTGTTTAGTACCATCCGCTCAAATAAAGAAACTCCTAAATTGAACTTCTGTGCTAATTCGTAGACTGTAGGCTTTGGACGGAGCTGTTTGTGGTCTCCAATAAGGATCGTATGCTTTGTTTGTTGTGAAAGAGAGGTGATGATATGGGCTTCCATAACCTCGGCAGCTTCCTCAATGATGACGATTTTTGGAGATACTCTCTGAAGCACTGAGTAATATCTAGCAGCTGTAGTTGTTGTCATTCCAACCACAGTTGCCTGACGTATGACTTGCTCTTCTTCTTCAAATGTGATTGCTTCTCGCTCTTCGCAAAGCTGTTTATATTCCTGTTCACCCCGGTGGATTTCTATTCTGCAGTATTCACGGTAGCTCTCCATCCAAAAGAGGTACAATCGCAATCGATCAGCTTGTGATAAATACCAAATATTGTTAATTCGCATTACTTCAGCAGCAGTCATCATTTGTTGTTGTTTAAGTTTATCTTGTAAATTATCGATGTTTCCAGTTATGATGATCATTTTCCTTTTATTTTTCTTGTTTTTCTTCTTCTTTCTCGATTTTGTACTTCCGTTGTTGTCGTCTTTGGCTTCTTCTGTGTCCTTGTCTTTTTTTTCCAGCCAGCTACATGGATTACGTCTTTTTCCATTGCTCTCAATCTCCCAAACAAAATCATCTTCTCCTGTTGCTGATTGCGGTTTATCATGTTCGAGAGACTCGTCATCCCGTTGCGAAACTTCCATCAAGAAATTTTCCTCACCGTAAATGCATCTTTGGTATCGAATTAAATCCGCTTCTGTGTCTACAGCGATGGTTTCTTCGTCTACGTTATTTAGCTCCTCTGTTTGAAGGCCTTCAACACTTTTTGTGTTACTAACAACGTACAGCACTTCCACATCTTTAAAAACTGCCACGTTTTTTTCTTTGTGAAGACTGCCTTCGGATTCATTTGAAGGTGGGTGAACGTTTGATTTGTTCCTTGGCTGAAAGGGAGAAGCGTCTGATGAAATACAATCGTTCAGTTGAAGGGAAGTGTCCAATGATGCGAAGGGATTACATCCTGTGCCATGTGGTTGGCTGACTTCATTACCTTTACCGACATCTTCTACTGATGTTGACATGGTTACCTCGGCGTGTTCGTTTTCATTTGCCAAGCCACCGTTAACCCTAAGTTCTTCTTTTCCCAGCAAAGATGTGTTCAAGGAGCTTACTAACTCATTATCACATAGCCATAGTTTGAAAGTGTTCTCTGCTTTTCGACTTTCGTTTGCCACATTACGGGGAAATTTGGCCTTACATAGCTGCTCTACATGCGCCGGATCCATCAGATCTTCTAAATCGTTGAACATCAATAGTTCATTCTGTCCCTTTGCAAGACGTTTCTTCCATTTTGTCCTTTCCTTGTCGTTTTGGGTCATGCTTTCTTCGACTTCATTTCGTTTGCCATGCATCCGGTATCGACGAGTAAACTTTTTCAGATTACATTCCTCTAGTATCTCGCTTTTGCTTCTTCCACCAACGCGAATTATGCTGCGAGAAGGAACGAATTCTAATACCTTTTCCAAGAACTGGTCGA
>OX421452.1:7034299-7044299 GCA_949126865.1 Montipora capitata | reverse complement strand
AAAATCCAACTAGAGAAACCAAGTCATCCTCCCCGCTGATTTACGTCATATTATCCTCTTACCCTGGCCTTGTGAAAGACAATGGTGTGATGGAATTGACTAAGAGCGATCACTTCTTGGTTTATGTAGTACTGGACTTAAAGAGACCTAAACCCAAGGCACGGAGTGTTACCACTCGCGTTTTTAAGAACTATAACGCTGATCAGTTTTGCTCAGATATCTCACACATTCCCTGGAATATTTTACATCTCCCGGACTCTCTTGATGCAAGAGTTGATGGTTTTAATGATTTATTCTTGAATTGTCTCAATGACCACGCCCCATTCTTCTATTAAATTGAAGCGCAAATTAAATTCCTTTACCACAGATGAAAGCAAACAGCAAAAAGCAGCCAGAAACAAACTACATAAGATTGCTTGTCACAACGGATCCGTCAACGACTGGAATGCTTTCAAACAACAAAGCTGCCCTTAGACAAGCCGTGTTCGAATATTACAACCAGTAGATTCTAACCCACGAAAACAACAGCGATTCCCTATGGAAAACGATAGATTGCTCCTTACCACAAACGCCAGACCCTGATCTGACCTGATCTGACCCTGAACGAATCAAAGAAACTAGCTGAAACTTTTGGCGCATGCAGCACACCAAATCCCCCATTATGCGCTTGTCTAATGGTGGCCACGATGAAATATTCAACCCACTCCTTTGTTTAGAAGTTCCTAAAGTGATTATGGACCTAACAACAAATCTCCAGGTTACGACAAAGTTCCCTTTCCTGTCATTTAACACTGCCTTTCCCATAACCTATATTCAACAAAGATTGAAAACTAAGGGCGCGTTCGATTGACCCTATTCCGGAATAAGAATACGTGGAGTAATGAATTAAAACGGTATGTCAGGCGCTTTTGAAGCAACAAGGATAAATGAATAAATATATGCTTAAAATAGCATTTTAGCAAGTCTTTGATAATTTTAATGTGAATCTCCGTGAAAACGAAGGATTTCTAACTTCTATTCCATGTATTCCTATTCCGGAATACGGTCAATCGAACGCGCCCTAAATCTGCCCTTAGACAGGCCGAGTTCGAATATTACAACAAATAGACCATGGAAAACGATACGTTGCTCCTACCCACAAAAGTCAGACCCTAATCTGACCTGTCGACACCAAGCTCTTTCTTTCGTTTGCAATCAGTGAAAAATACAGGCATCCTAAGTCAGTTTGTTGGTAATGTCAACAGCGTAGCAGAGTGGTGTTGTACCATTTCAGAAAAAAAAAGTTCGTGCTCTTTAGTACACGCTAATTGTATTGTATTGTATTGTGTATTGTATTGTATTATATTGTTGTATTGTATTGTGTTGTGTTGTATAGTATTTTGTTGTATTGCGGATTGCATTGTAGTGTATTGTGTTGTATTGCGTTGCATTGCATTGCATTGCACTGCATTGTATTGTATTATATTGTATTTTAGAAAACAGTCCTAAGAAAATACGCGAGCTGATCGCCTGCGGCTCGTGTTCCCACAGCATTTCTAGTTCTCCCAAACTTTCACTCATGTTTCTATAACTCGATAGAAACATGGTACATGTTTTCTACTTCTTAAGTATTGTATTATAACACAGCGCGCGTGCTTGCCCCATACAAATCCTATTGAGCCGTTATAAACAAAATCTTTATATATGCACGCCCGTGCGTATATAAGATGACTTCAGGATTTTTTTTTTGTGGCTGCAGAGTTCCTGTCCTGTTAAGCTGCAGTGCAGTTTTCCTTCTCTTTAAAATATGGAAGAAACCAGCGAAGAACTGCCCAATTTTTCTATCGGCAGCATAAACGTTATTTTGAACAATCAGAACCCTTGATAACTTTGGGTCTTTGACTTTTAAAACACTTTTTAGTGACACTTGAGTTCATTTGGCTTTGATTTTCTCCATTTTTTCCGTAAAATTTGATCTTTTCATTCACAGTTATCCGTTAACATGATTAACTGGATCAAGTGTTCTCACTCAAACCAAAGTATAAAAATGTGGCGTGTTTTTGACCAGCCAATAGGCACGTTTGTTTACTTTTTTGTGCGTTTTGAGGAATTTGCTTCTTCGCGCAGATCCTTGATGTCGCTCTGTTATAAAAGAATTTGTTCATGCTTTTAGCTGTGCGTATATCGAGTTGTGGATGCACGCGGGAAGTTTGGAGAGCACTCAAGAGGCTAGAGTTGCACTCGGCTATCGCCTCGTGCGACTCTTACGCATCTTTCTTGCTTTCCAAACTTCCCGCGTGCATCCATAACTCGATATACGCACGCTAAGCATGAACAAATTCTTAATTGTATTGTATTGTATCAGTTGTATAACATTGGGTGCTGCATATATTTTACGAGGTCTAGAATAATCGACTGCATTTTTTAATACATGTGAAAGAAGCAAGGCTGTTAAGTAGAAACAGGAAATGAAAAATTGAAAATTCACAAATACGAAAATGATAACAATTTGACCAAGTAGAGTAACTGGTCACGAAATCTGATCAATCTCGAAACTATTAATAATGGACGCACAAAGAGCGGCGGTCAAATTTCCAACTACATGATGCTATTGATTTAAAGCAACTGATATCAACGCCGACGGAAGCTATAAATTATAAATGAAAAAAAAAAAAAAACAAAAAAACAAACAAGCAAGCAACACAAGTCTCTACCTGTCTCAGTTGTATTTTGTCACTTTGTACACTATTGATGTACTCTCACCTGAATGTATTATGATAAGTGAAAGGGCACCTGGCTGGTCAACGTGTTTTTAGCTGAAAATATCGGGTCGTCCTGCTACTGACTTTTTCCCTTTTCAGAAACATATCTTGCAATACTTTTGCAATATGCAATATGTTTGGTTTGAGACTTACTTAAAGAAAGGAGTAAAAGAGTATTTCTTCAATATCTTAAAGACATGTCTCCCATGCTTGAAATGTGCATGAAATAATAATACCAGATAAACTCTTCTGGGCATCCAATCCTGTACTGTGCACAAACTCATCAGGCGCGTAGCGTCCTATACGCATATACGCACGTGCGTACTTGAAGTGACCAGAAAATTTTGAAATTTTTAGCAATTGTTTCTATTCTTAACATTTTACTTGTACGCAACCAAGATTTCATGATGAAAGCACCACTTTGATTAAATTCTAAAAACTAAAACAAAAGCTATACCATGTTCTAACTTAGTTTTGCATTGTACCTTTTTTTTGCACTAACAATGCAGTGTTGTTTGGCCAACGCGCAACAAAAAGGCGAGGTTGCAAAGGAGCGACGTTCCAAGAACGTTCGTGGCAAAGGAGCGACGCTCCGAGAACGTTCTTGACAATTCCAATCACGCTAGCACAACCAAAACAATGTTTTGTTTGCACCAAGTTTGCTCAGAATAAGGGCAAGACGCTTTGTTCTTTGCTTGTATTCACACAACTATTTCGACAAGAAATAAAGAACGGAGTATTTTTCGCTCAGTTTACTTAGGTTTCTAAATCATATGTTCTTGTGCGTACTTGAAAAAATCACCACGCTACGCGCCTAATCATGCATAAAAAAAACGCACGCACTCACCAATGATTGAATTATTTCTGTATGTCTCGCCTTCTTTGCATTGAATTTTGTTGCGAGTCTTTTCTACACGCGTTGACGGTGAATGTTTGATTGTGAATGATTGTGGTTGCAACTGAGGTACGTCCCAGTGTAATCACAAGTCTGGGATAACAGACATGAGGAAAAAATTACTTATTAGAAGTGTTCAGCTGAGCTGAACAAACCCAAGAAGAGAAGGATTCACTCCAGCCGTCCTCTCGTTTGTCCTTTTAATAGTCAGTGCCTTCTTTTAAAAAGGCCTTTTTTTTTCAAAATGTCAAGAACACTGCTTGATTACATCTGTCAGTTTCAAATATGCAGTGAAATTTGCACGGTGTAAATAATAGATCACGAAATTAAAAGGGTTCTACATTTGTCCTCGAATGTTCACGCACAGAAGCTTTGTTCGTAGACCCTTGACCTGGTGTTCTTACCAAAAAAAAAAAGTAGCTAAATAAATGTGTATTCTCTGTCGATTACTGGTGTCTTACAGTCTTGAGTCATATATAAGGGTTTCACTGTTTATTCCACAGACCCTGACCTCGTAATGTTGCCGCAAAAACGATCATCCGGTAGTTAATATGTTTGACACCTCAAAGACAGCGCCCTTAAATTACCTTGTACATTCTTCGTCGTTTGTTGATCATCAGACGAGGCTCCACCTGTCTTACTGTCTGTAGGCATTTCTTTGGCTTTCTCCAGTGTTCCTTCTTGGTTTCCGCTTGCGCCTGCAACAGTTTTCCACAGTAAAGTGAAGTCACATTGGAACCAATGAGGCCCACACAAGACCGGAGCTTATCTCGGTTTCTGCAGCATGAAAGTAATATGACTCCCCTCGTCCCTCCCCCTGGAAAGGATGCTAGTCCATTACAGGGTTACCCCTAGAAGTATTCTCCGGTACCCATTTATACACTTGGATGGAGAGAAACAGTGTGGGACACAAGTTTTTTGTTCAATGAAACAGAGCTAGGCCTGGAGCCAGCGACTCGGACCCTGGAGTTGGGAGTCCGCGCGATTACCACTATGCCACCGTGCCTCCACAGTTTTCCAGAGCAGTGATATTGAAATGTTTGAGTGAAATGAGGCAGTGACCATGAGTACGTTCTGGGCGTTCTGGCTAGGGTTCGTTGTAGGTATAAATACTTGTTAATTAAGATCAAGGTGTTAGTCTGCGATAATCACTCCGTCTCTTCTCGTACGTTGTTTTGTGATTTACGACTAAAGCTACCCTGAGTGGAAATCGAAATTTGATGTTTGTCATTAGTGAGACTTGAAACGCCCTGAATGTAAATTATAACGACATGCTGTTTGTGAATACATAAATGGGCTCCTCAAATGATTTAAGAAACGGTCCAGATAAGAACGATAGCAACAACGGCAACGAACATATTGGAATTCAATTGGTATGCAAAAAGGTGATAACTTTTCTATTGTCTGTACTTACTTCTGATTGGCTTAAACGGCAAACGGTTAACAAAACTTCATAAAGCAGTATTATATTCATCCTTACTTTCCAACCATCTTCCATCTTTCATCTGGTCTCAGTTTAAATGAATTCCACAGAAATCGTATGTGGGGAACATGTAAAATTGTAAACGTTTCTTGGCTTTTGTTTTCAACTCTTGTGATTGGTGAAAATCTTTTAACACAAAAAAACACCCTTTCAAAGTGGGCTGTAAATGAATTTTATTGCGTTAACTGCCTTCCTGTAGGTTTATGCATTCTCTGTGTAAAAATGATAACATTCCTATGTGGGGAAAGCCCCGTTGCCGCATAACAAAGGAAATTGCTATCCACCTTACACGGATCATTACTTAATCCCTTATAGATCATTTTCCAGAAATACTACGTTTAGGTGGGAAATTCACTTTGTTGTCCGAGTATTTGCATTGAGGCTGAATATAAATGCCGGCATCACAGCTTTTTCTTGCTACTTGCCTTGTGAAATTTAGAGTGGAATGTATCAGCATTGATGTATCTTACTTTAAAGGTTACTCTACCCAAAGAAACAATTCAAAGAAGGTTATTGACCTTTTACGGAATTACCTTCAGACTTGTTTTCGTCACGATTTTCATTTTTCTTGTCAAAAGTCTTCCTCCACTTTGCTTTTCTTGACGACATTATGCTGCGGGTAAAATGAAATAGAAGTCAGACACAATAACATGACGGGTTATGCTTGTCCAAATACATAGTTCAGTTTACGTTGATAGCTGATGCCTGGAAAGCAGAAAATTTACAAAATTTGTTGGTCTCAGGAAGTTTATACACTATATATTTCAATAGTAATCTTAGGATTTCTGTTCTACTACAGGCGTCCTCTAGACCCAACTATGCTTGCCAGCCTTATCCTCTAGATCATTTCAATATTCCTATTCCGTCTAGTTGTGGTACGAAATTTTCTTTAATGAGAATCTCAACAAGAGCTGACTTACTCGAGCGCATATGGTTAACTCGCTTGAGTTGTAAACAATTCATCTCTTCATTGAAAACGTTCACCAAGTGTTGACTGGGCACGAGGTTATGCATATGCTTAGGTACAATGCAGAGGAACCCTGCGAGCATTTGGTTTCTCCTACGCTTCTCGAGAGAGAAACCACTGCGAGTATGTGCGAAATACGTCACACCCCTCGTGATGCATTGACATCACTTCGTCTTATTTCACGGGAAATCACTACACAGCAGGCTCACCCAAACGCAGCAGTTACGTAGCTGAAAGCACTTGCAAGCGCCAAAACAAGTTTACCAAGTTGTTTTACCGGTTTAAATTTAATTTATTCGTCCTTGGCGCTGGACGGCGGCTCACTCAAAAAAACTAACTGTTGCATACTCGCAGTGGTTTCGGGAAGCGGAGAAGAAACCAACTGCTCGCAGGGTGACGAAAAGGTAAAATTGGGTACAAGTTCGTTGAGAACGTGGAAGGAATTTAATCATTGAAATCTTTCATTTCTTCTTGTGATCAATTTACAGACTCCCCACCACCAGATTTAGATCACTTAGTCTAAGTTATGAAGTGCCATTCATTCCAATATTTTACCTACTGTTTAGGAACCACACTGCTTTATGCAATAAGTCAGTAATGGGGTGGGGTATGTTTGTGCTTCCAAATAATGTTGAACCTCTTTGCTGGCGCATAGTTTAATTCTCCAGTATTTTAGTGCCATTGAGGCTGGTTGGAAGATGTCATAAGGTCCGATTTACACGGTGCGATTATGGCACATGCCACAAGCTTACGACGGGCATACGACATAAGACTTACGATTGCCGCAGCGTTTTAAAACATTTTTTTAAATGCTACGACATTTTCTCTGACGAACAAGACAATCGTAAACGGGTTGCAAGCCCGTCGTAAGCTTTTCGCATGAGAAAAAAATTGTACCGTGTAAATCGGCCCTAAAGTTATACTTCAGAGGAAGGGTAGGAGTGAATGCAATGAGATGGGACGGGGTGTGTTTTGGTGGGCGTATCAGAAACAAAATTTGAGCTTTTTTTGGCTGCCTTTGCTAAGGATTTATACACCTTGTTTCAATGCTGACGGTGCCCAATTTTTTTTGCCGTTAAATTAGCCTTCGCACTTGATGTTAATGCAAGTGTAAAAAATGTGCCGAGACTTGATGCAAGAGTTATCAGGACAGAAATATGCTTTGGCTATGGTAAAAGAGAAATAAAATCCAAGGATTTAGTCAACTGATTCTGTTCACATGGCTAAAGGTCAGTCATGAAGAGCTCAATATTGATGCGGACATTTCAAATCTGCACGCACCAGTGGTCTGTTGCTCGAGTTCGAAATGTTTTTTTTTTTTAAATACGGACCGACGGTAGAAGCCAACCACAAATATTCATGAGCTAAATTTCTTTGTTTCAGCGCAACCTCAGTGTAAATATATGGGAGTGAAGGAACGCATTTCTATGTTTGTTATATCGCTAGCAATGCGATCGACTTAAACTTGAAAATTATGGCAACACGGCATTATGACTGAAACAGCAATTGATAGCTTTCTGGAAGTCGGCCGAAGTTGGTAAGAGTTTCCTGTTTCAAAGTTTGATTTTTAAATCAACGAGTGCATGACGGAATACTGCAAAATCCATTTGCCATTTCTTAAGATTACGAGCTTACTTTTCACGGATTTGTCATTGCTGGATTTTGCCATCGATTTGAATAAATGAGAAAAAGCCTGCATATTTCCGGGAAAATATGCCTATACATGCCTGGTAGGAATCAGGACCGAGAGTGCCAAATAGAAACAAACGTTTTCAAATGCATACCTGTTTGCGAAACTGAATCAGAATATTCATTGAAGCGTGGCCCAGATTCTTTGGAAAAGACAGTTTTGAAGCGGTTAACTGGCGACGAAGAACGACAAAGTTCCCAGAAATACAAGAATCAAGTATTCACTTGCGTGTTTTGCCTGCATGAGATTCCCAGAATCTTAAATAGCTGGTTCTAAGAAAAGTCGATTACACAAAATTTGGAATGGACAGTGGGACCCCAGTCATGAGGAAACTGGAATTTACACACTCCTCAATTGAGCATCCCATAATATATAGACTTAGCCAAGCCTAAAAGCGGGGCTCCCGTTTCTACCCCAGTGTATATGGAAATAATTATATCCTCTACAAATAGTACTAAACATTATTAGGTATAAATACAAGGAAGGATTACGTTTTTTCAAGCGTTGGCCGTGTAGCACTTATATTTGAACATAATTAATTGATTAGAGTGTAATGTGAAGTGCTAAGTTTCTACCCCATATGAACCTTGTGAGCGTTAGCCCTACTGATGGAAATGGGCCCACACTAGGACAGAGAAAAACTGGGGACAGAGAAAAACTGGGCCCATTTCCATCAGTAGGTAACTGGAGTCTAAAATAAAATCTCGAGTAACTTCTGTTGAATATTTCAGATAAACTTGTAGTTGACAAGTTGACGCTTTTCAACGACTTTGACGTACCAAAGCTTTTTTTCCCATTCTCAGTTGTAAGCTTGTTAAATCAAACGTCTGATAAATTTGGCAGAGTGACCTGGTAACGCGAAAAAACAATGCATGATAATTTCATGTTCACCGCCGAAGTAACACTTTCCGGTCGATAGTACAGCTCCAACAGCACATACCAAGTTAAGTTTACCAACGCCTTCGTTCGCCCTTTTTACTCGAATTAATTTTAATTGAGCTTAAAAACTCAAAAGTGACGATGATCAATGGATTAAACGCAGCTGCACAAAGAGCAAAGTTTCCCGCCCAAAAAAGTCGCCCATCCGAACCGTGGGTTGGCAAAGATTCCCGCCAAGAAATTACACAACATAGTTTTTCAGTTCTGCATTCCTGAGACTCCCCTCCCTTCCTTTTCATAGTCTCCCATTCCCCTCCCCCAGAGTCTGTACGGACCGACGGACCGACTGGTGTACGCTGGATCAATCACGTGACAACCAAACGAAATTCTATAGGTATGGGGCTCGCGGCCTGGATACCCCCTATTACCTTTTTTTTAAAATTTAACAAAACCGGAGAACTAACAGTATCGGTAATGTATTGGGTGTATGGTACAGTTTCTTTTCCAAATTTTGTTCCAGGAGTTTGGACGGAAACGAGGCGCTTAACTGCCTTCCAACTTGGTTGGCTATCTTACAGTTCCTGAAGTGAAAGAGGACAAAGTGACTGATAGCCAAAAGAAGTAGTTCTAGTAAATTGCTCCTTGATTCAATCGTGTAGCATTTGTAAAATTTGACGCCTTGCCCACGAAAATAGATACAGGATGCCTAATTATAATAGACGTGATTGCTTCAACAACATATGTTCTAAACATCAAACGATACAGAGGACTTATTCCCTGGCCGTACTCTGGAAAACCAAGATTGAAAGAAATTACCTTTTTACACAAGAATAAATGTGTTACATCTGTTTTTACTCGTATTAATGCCTTGCTAGTAAAAACAATTACCAACTGCCTTTTCTGTAACATGTGCATAACGCTTGTGATAATGCATGCACGGAGTGTTGGAAAGCCCGTTGAATGCAAGGCAGGATGTTCTGTGTGTATGCTAGGCGCAATAAATAATTGAAACTTTCTTAGATCAATAGTGAAAAAGAACTCTCTGCCATAACGTTTGGCTTTTGGCTTTTGGCTTTTGGCTTTCGCCTGGAAGATGTTAATTAAGGCTAATGCTTACCGAGTTTAAAAAGTCTTCACACATTTTTTCCCAGATTCACCGACTCATTTTAACATCTTCTCTTCAGTATCATGTTGTATCAGTAAGTTTATGAAAAATCCACGTGGACGTGTCACTGATATATTTGACAGTCTGACCTACTTAATTTGACTTGTCTGCTAATACAGTTACCTGCGCGTAATGTTTCTTGTGCTAATCACTGGCACTAATTTCCATGAACTCGGAAAA
>OX421452.1:7006799-7029299 GCA_949126865.1 Montipora capitata | reverse complement strand
CTTTAAGAAGCCGTGAAGAAGCCGAGAAGAAGCCATGGGGCTTATGGAAGGTCTGAATGGGGGAACAAGCAATATATACAAGAGCGAAAGACCTAGAAAGAGCAAACGAAGGAGGAACCACTGATGTGATCAAAGACGCCGTTACCACCCCACTGGCGGAGGAAATATTGGCGGCGACGGCTAGAGTTAAAACGCTTAAAATACAACGGCAAATAAAAACGTAGGCGGGCCTTTATACTAGACATAAGGTGAACTGCACTGAGGGGCTCTGAGCGAAAACGATGATCATTACGCTGAAGCCAGACCAGATATTTACAAACGTTCATCAGGTAGCAAAAAACCCTGGGAACGCAACGCATCTCATCCGACGAAAAACCAAAGAGGGCAAGGCGAAGAGATATAGACGGAGCCAGAGGGGAAGCCCGGGAGAGTTGAGCCTGGACCCAAGCATAGCCACTCTGGACAAGAGGACAGAAGAAAAAGAGGTGTTCGAGACTTTCCAGCTGAAACCCACAGAAAGAGGCTAAAGGGATAGAGGAACAGAAAGAAGAAAGGCGCTGAGCAGTATAAAGGACACGAACACCTTGCGATCTAGGGGGAGGAAAAACAATGAACTCCAGGTGGCAGGCCAGTACAATGCACCAAAAGAAGGGAAAAACTTGGAAACGCAGTTGGGCACGGCAGGGTTAAACTTAAGGATTGCGAAGAGAGAGTAAACAAACTTGCAGGACATGGAGTTGACAGGAAAAGGGCCACAAACAGACCCACCGAAACCCAAACCAGAAGGAGACATGGAACCACCAAGAGCCAACCAGGAACGAAATAAGGCAGAATAGAAGGGAAGGAAAGAAGCAGAAGGAAAAGATGAAGGGCTAAAAAGAAAGGCAAGAGCAGAAACTCCAAGCCCGTCAAGAAGCCAGTACTTCAACAGGAAAACCCAATCGTTTGGGCAAACAACAAGGCGACGGACCCATTGAACCAACAGTGAGGAGACCTTGAAGTCAATCGAGACGACAGAAAAGCCACCAGCCTCCTTGGGATGAAACATTACATTGCGACAAACTAGGTCAGGCTTGCCAGACCAGAGTAACTTGAAGACAAGACGGTTGAGCTCCGTACGCACCCACGAAGGCATACGGACCAAAGAGGCCACATACCAAACACGTGAAAGTGCCAGGGCATTTACGATAACCCTTTCCGGAAAGGGAAAGGGCCCGGGAACGCCACGCATCAAGACAACGCGACACCGCGTCAATCCGGGGTCGCCAGTTAGCTTCGGCCAGGTCGCCATGCCCAATGTAAACACCTAGGACTTTTTAAAGTCCTTTTAAAAAGCCGGTACGTGTCACTACTTTTTCGACTGTAATATTTTGATTCAGCGAACTTAAAGTTTTCAATGTTCTAAAAAGTTTGCGCATACTGCGCACTGATATTTTCCTGGGCCGTCCTTTTCTTTCAGGGGTTCACTGACCTTTCTGTGCATGCAGAATTAGAAAATTAAACGAGCCTTACCTGTAAGGCGAAGTTTGATTGTGATTCTGCCAAATCCCTGGTGACTCGGTGAGGGTTAACATGAGATGCACCCGTGCCGCCCTGGATAATCAGGCTTTCAAAGGTTGTGGACACGGTTATCAAGATGCAAATGAATACAGAGGAAAATGGAAGAACAAGGGGCGGGAAGTAGAAAAAGTGTGAGGGAGGGCATGTTAACCCTCACCGAGTCACCAGGGATTTTTCAGAATCGCAATCAAACTTCACCTTACAGGTAAGACTCGTTTAATTTCTAATTCAACCTAATCCCGGTGACGTCACTTCCGGTTAACATGAGATTTTACAGAAATAAACTTGGACACAACTATTCCAATCCACAAAGCCAACTTATCGACCTGGCACAGCTCCAGCAAAGCTGTTTCCAGCAATAACGGGTTGGTTATAGAACTTCTGAAAACCAGATTCTCGAGACCATCCGAGGTGTTTTAGGATTTCATCAGTGGGAATCACCTGACTGCCTTCGATATTGTAATAGGAATACCGGAGAAACAATTTCCCCTGTTACCGACTGACAACGTCCATAGATCATTAATTCCTGCATCAATAGCTTCTTGCTCAATAACAGAAAAATTGAATTCTGCATACCGGGGACTTGGGGGGTAAACCGGTGTGGAAAGTTCACACACTGCAAGATAAACGGGTCGGAAGTCAACCTTGCTATTCGTAATTGGCCAGCTTGCAATGGTGCAACTGACGTAATAACACTATCAACGCTACTCACGTAACCAACGTAAGGATTACAGTTTAGCGGTTTGTTTCCTTATTGTACTAGGATGGTTGACGGCCTTGTTTCTACTTGGTTGTGGTAGGAGCCCCTTCTGCCCTAACAAAGGCATTGCAGAATAAGACTCACCTCTGGAGAAGCGTACAGGTCTGGTTTCAGAGATTCTCGGTCACGAAGATTTAGTTCCAGGTTTCCTGCCAATGCTAGAACAAGGGAATGTGGGAGAGTAGCCTAGAACTGGCCTGATGCTTTATAACAGGTATGATGATGGCACAAAACAAAAAATTGTTGAGCTTTCTGAAGAGCCCTGTCTGTGGATTTGGTATAGCGAATATAACGTTACCGTCACCTATTGTAATTAATATGCCAACCAGAGCCTCATTGGCTGTCACAAAGGGTCTTTTGTTCCTGTGGTTGGCACACTTGAATAACAAAAACAACGTTTTTAAACCTGAGAGATCATCCCTACTTGGAGACAACCGATTACAAATAGCTCTGTTCACTTTTGAGGAGACTAGCAATTAGCAATTTTCTGGTCTTGGGTATTTTTCCACCAGCCCCTCTAGCTTTGTTTTAGGGAGATCGCCTTTGATAAGGTCTTCTAGCATAGTGCCCAGCTTGGCGTTAACTGGCGTACCTGTTTCGTCAGTTGCCGAGAACTCCTCTGCTAAGTTGTGAAAACTTTACCTAGGAGACTCCCCTAAGTAATTAGCAAGACAACCAGTGAGCACAGGCGAAACCTCTGAGCGTTAGTCATCACCATTAGAGGGCTTATCCTTATCACTTTCAGACCCCATTCAGAGCTCTAAATTTGGCTTCAATCTCTTACTAAGCTCTTGTTTCAGGGAAGCGAACATCCCTGTAGCTCTGCTTTCCTCGAGGAAGGAAGCGGTGGGGAGGCCCCTCATCCAAGTTCTTTGTGGTTGCTAAAATGTAAACAACCGGAGAAGTATTGAGCTCTGAAGGACCAAGAACCTCAAATTCGGGAAAAAAATATTTATGTTTTCCTTTATATAGCCATTTTGCTAAACTAGAAGCGGCTCCGGACCAGGAGAAGCGATTGCCAAGCACAGCTCTACAAGAAGTTTCAAGGTGGGGTCGTACGGCTAGCTTTCAAGAAAAAGGCCTATGAAATGTCTAGTCTCCTGCCCCCCTTCCGGAAGCTCCGTCACTATATATAGCATGATTTTCCCCTGATTTGCATTTATTTCTTAGGTAAAATTACATTTTATATCAATTGCAGTGACTAACAATTAAGAAGGGACATCCTCTTCCTTAAATTTCACAGATTTCAAAATCTTGATCTTTTTCCTCGGAAAACTGTAGTAAGCCACCTTAAGGGATAATAATAATAATAATAATAATAATAATAATAATTTTTTTATAATTAAAAACTTTATTTATTTCAAATTATCAGTAAAAATACACACACTGAAAAAAACCAAAAAAAGAACTCTAAAACAAGTATTAGGCTTATAGAGATACAAATACTAATACCCATTCTAATAATAGCAATAATAGTTATTTCTTTAAAAAAATTCTCGTTTGCTATAAACATGTGTATTAATAAAAAAATAAAAGTTAAAAAAAATAAATAAATAAAATAATAATAATAATAATAATAATAAATAATCTTCTTATATATCGCTGTTTCTCTGCTGAACCAACAGTGCTTTACAACAATGAGTGATAAGAAAAAAACAAAGTAATATAAGAAAGACTGAGAAAACGTAATTCCTAATGATTCTTTAGTTACAATTCAAATTAATTTCTAAAAAGGTATGTCTTAAGAGTAGACTTAAAAGATTCTGCTGAAGGGTATTCCACAGTTTTGAAGTAATAAAGGAAAAAGCTCGCTCCCCAAAAGTTTTAAGATGGCTGCGGGGTTGTACTAGTAATTCTTTATCAGATGAACGCAATGTCCTTAATGGTCGATAGTGAATTAAAAGGTCACCTAGATAGGATGGCGCTAGTTGATTAAGACATTTAAAAGTTATTAGTAAAACTTTTAAACGAATACGTTCATGAACGGGTAACTAATGCAGATCTCTTAGCACAGGTGTAACATCCTTATGTTTACATGAGCCTGTTAGAGGTCGGGCTGCTGAATTCTGGACATACTGGAGTTTTCGGACTTGATCCTGCCCAAGACCTGAGATTAGTATATTACATTGGCCAATCTTAGATGCGTGGATCAAAGTTCCACGGTGACGGAAAGAGAGATGTGTGAAATGTAAATGTGCTTAGTTGACCGCTCCCTACAAGGGCTTTTAAGGATCAACCTGCTCAACATGATTGGACCGAATGCATGTTATGTTTACCGATTTGAGCAATGTTACGTAGGTGGTAGAAAGCACACTGACATATGCTGTTTGTTTGTTTGTTTGTTCATAGACATGACAGTGTCGACCCAGGCACCGGTGTTCTTTTCTGAGTTCGATGACTAAAATATATTCTAGCGGGGGTTGTGGTCGATGACGCCCGTGCAAAACAAGGAACTCATTAATGTCGTGGTTGAGTATCAGCCTATTGGCTGACATCCTTTTAATAACATCATGAATACATGACTCAATGCATTGTTGGGATGTAGTTGGTTCGCCAGCAACACTCGGCTTGAAAGGCAAAAATTTGGCTATCATCAGCATAAAAATGATGGTTCATGTTGTGTTTACTGATGACGTCTGTGAGAGGTGAGGTGTACATAGAGTACAGGATCGGACCGAGCACTGAGCCCTGAGGAACACCACAAATGAGATTCCGGATCAGTGATGAGCGCTGGATAGATAAGACTGTATCCAACCTAAGGCTTTACTATTAATTCCGAAACGATGTTTTAGCCTACTAATGAGAATGCCATGGTCTACCGCGTCAAACGCCGCTGAAATGTCTAGTAACAACAATATAACACACTCTCTGTCGTCAATGGGATCCTTCACAACTCGTCAATAAAAATCGTACGCGCTCACTAACCATGAAGTAATCCATGTATCACACTTTTATACCAGCTTACGTCTTACCATATAATATAAAGATTTACGCTGTAAACTAGCTGGAGTATGGCGAGTATGGCCGCCTCGATGAGCTCTAAACTTGAGCCCGCGATATGGTCCCGTGATACTGGTAACATTACATGGAGGGGTGGACGTACGTACAGTTGTACGGTGACCAAAACCAAATTTTCTCGCACAAAAGGTTTAACATATTTTCTTACCCATGGTGCTCCGCGCTCGCCGGCGCGCGCTAAACTTGTGTCATGACATCAGAGCACAGACATCTAAAAAGTTACAAATGAAAACAAATCACCCTTGAATCCGAGTGTCTTTTAGAGGTGCAACATTTAACACTGAAACCGCCAACGGTTTAACCATTATCGCTTGCGGTAATAACCCACAATTTGAACAGAGGCCACTGCAAAGCCCTGATATCGATCTTTGAAAAAGATTCGCACGATTCTGTCACCATTGCGTGCAACAGGAAGTGAAATGTTATCTGAATTGCAGGACTGCACCTGCTCACCACCACGACAATAGACCTTTCTCTCAATCACGCCGTTAGGACTGTTGGTGCTCACAATCAGCTCAACCTCAGGTCGGGATTCTAAAACAGGTGACCACATCCACACTTCTTTGGGAATATCAGATTTGCGAAGTTCAGTAAGCAATGTCATTGAAATTGTGACGTAGACAATGACTTCAGTGGCCTGATCAAGAACTCCTTCACTTGCCAAATCGATGAGCAATTCCTCTTCAACAGGGTACACTTCTCCTTTCATAGGGTAGAATGGATAGGTGTATTTATCCTGCAACCAAGAGCACCGAGTTAGACGGTCTTACAAAGTGGGTTCTGAAAGCACGTTGAAGCACAGGCCATCATGTTCTAATTCAAACAGGGTGTTCATATCAAGAATGGATAAATTGATTTCCTCAAATAACAATGATGACAAAAACGTTTATTTTATAGTTTATTTTCTTGCGGAAATTTTCTCGAAACAACTTTGTTAGTATACCCTTTAACATTTTCATTACATCGTCGTCTGTTTCATCCAGGAGTCGAGATTTCGACACCTGTGCGCAATTGGCGAATAGCGATAGCACTGGCACCATTGCACTGTATTTTTCCCCAATGCGCCGAATCCACTAAATCTTTTATAAGTTCTCTAGGTATTGTTCAACTGCTCTTATGTCATGACCTTCTGAACGCTCTCTTCCTGCAAGTTCTATTACAGGGAAATCTTTTAATACTTGTAGGTGTGTTCAATTCAATTGCTGTATTTCTAACTTCTGTCTTATACTGTCCAAATCATTGGGTTTGAATTGGATATTTGCATTTGAATCCGTGGTCACTTTGAGTATAGAATTTAAGATTTGTGCATGTTATCGGTCTTGGCTTAAAACAGTTTGAGTGCGAAAGAAATTCGGAGACAAATTCCACAAAAGTCATGTTTATACACATGAAATTAAACCATGCCAAAATATTTTCAGACCAGTTAAATATTATAAGGACATCCACGAGCGGAAAAAAACTGCACTCCAAACATTAATTTTATTTTCTTAGGAGGAAGGGCTGATATAATCCAGGTAAAAACAAAAAAAGGAAATCCAAGAGCTCGCCCTCCCGAGTAAATTTCATATAAAGAGATGTTAAATACAATTTTAAGGAATTTCCGCTTGTTCGGCCTTAGCCCGTAAACAAGTAGGACCAGCTAAGATGGTCCTTAAAATTGTGCTGACTCAGGGAGAACGTCTGTAACAATCCCAGCCCCAAAGATTTCTTTTGTTCCAAATCTCACTTCTATGTTAATAAAACATATATCCCCAGTCATAGTCCTGTTCCAAGAAACCAAAACCAATGATCTTTCAATAAGGAGACCCAGTAAAGTTGATAAAAAAATTGTCATCATACTTACTAAGGCTACATTTACAAGGTAACGGCCCAATTTTCTATCGGATGAAAAATTTGACCGGACATTGTTCGCACGGAACCGTGAAACTGACGTACCGGAATAAAGGTTAACCTTTGTTAGTGGTTTTAGCATCTGTTCTTGCGCAGAGCGCTACTTTGCGAAATCCAAAAAGGGCTTCTTCCAGATGCAGCCGAGTTACCACGCATCCATGCAACCACGACTTTGCCATGTGAAAATTTAGACGGTAAAGGTGTTCACAGCCGTACCAGCTAAAAATTCGTCCCACATTTTGGTGTTCAAACTTTTGAACGACAAGGCGTCTAAATTTTCGTACGTTTAACTGAACCCCTAAATGCACGAATTTTCAACCGGTAGAAAATTCGTCCGGTACGGGGTAAATCTGTCACTATCTTCTCTTTAATCTCTCATCTCACAGGTTTAGTTGTCAATCATTTCTATCTTAATGTCTTACCCTGAATTTATCCTGACTCTCTTTCCACACGTCTTTAAGAATTTCTGCTTGTTTCTTCAGGTCAGGCATCAGCTCCCACACTGGAACAAGAGCAGCGCGATCTCCTCGATCAATCACATACCATGTTGCATTGTTGCTTTGTAGTAATTGACTGAACATTTTAGGGTTTGTAGTTGGTGGTCCTAGCACTTGCACAGTCATTTCAGACATGAATTTTACTTTCTTGGTGGATGAAGCATCAGTAGAACCACTTATTTTGAATGAATTTGTCTTCACTGAGCCTCCAACAGAGACTCCAAAACCACTGTAACCGGCTGAGACCTCGGTGTCAAATTCCCTGCCTGCTGCCATCATTACTTCTGATACACTTGCTTCTCTTTCAGTGTTCACATCCAGGTTTCGGAAGAATACTCCACCCAAAGTGTGAACACCCTTTGGCACGTGTGATCCATACATTTTAAAAAAATTCTCGGCGCTTTCTTTGTCTTTTATCTCTTTCGCGTGACTTCTAGCTTCATAGTTCAACTCCATGTCTTCCAGAGGGACGCGGAAAGCCTTGGTTGGTTGACAAATGTACTGGGTAACAGTTGCATGAGTCGTGTTCCTCTGCTTCTTTGTTGAAGTGTCTCGGCTGCTTTGACTACTATGAGCACCAGATGCGCTAGCATGAAATTCCCATCCTCTACTTGTAACCGAAGCGGCTATGCTGAGACCGGAAGATTTGGCGGTTTTGTAAAATTTGGTAGATGCTTGCTGTTCGGTTGATTTGAAGAACCTTACTTGAAATCCAAGAGCTGGGCTAAGCCACTCCACGTATTCTGGTTTCTTAAGTAACGGGAACGGTGGGCTTTCGGAGAAACCTTCTATGTTATTATCATCAAACAAGATACCGTAAAGTGCCAGTCCACCGCTTGCCGCTGCAGCAATTTCTTCATTTGTGACATAAGGCGGCATTGCCAGAGAATCTGATGCAATTTTGATTTCTTTATTTAGCTGCTCCAAAAGGGCATTTGGATCATTCTTTTCCTGTTTGTCCCATCCTTCTGGTAGACTCAACTTGTCGGCAATTTCCTTCACTTTCTCCTGCAATGCCTTCTCGCTTTTCTCAGAAGCTTCTTGGGTAATTTTACACGCTTCTTGAGCAAGCCCCTTTGCCTCTTCTATTCTTTTCTTATTCCGCTTTATCTTCTCGTCTTGCACTTTCCGTTCTGTGGCACGCTCACTACTCTCGTTAAAATACATTTTCTTTAAGGTCGAGGGATTTTCTTCCTTGCCTGCCTCTTCAATTATTTCATCCAGTTTTTCTTTTGACATGTCACTTGCCGATTCGATGCCTTCTCTCTCAAGCTTTTCTGCGTTTTTAAGTCCAATGCCATAGCGCTGACATTGCTTTCGGATTTCAGTTCCTTCTGCAAACAAATTTTCCACAACTGAACGGTCTTCATCAATTGCTCCTGTTATTAAATTGTCTAGATCGGTATATTTCATCCTACGAAGCTTAGTTAGAGAGGGGCTTCTCTTGATAACTTTTCCAACCCAGCTGCTCTGGCCTTCGACTTCAATATCGTTAGTAACAAGGGCGCCAAGTGTTTCAAGCTTTGGGAGAAGTTTTTCAGACAGCACCATGTAAAATTCATCTTGCTTTGTTCCATAATTCTCGACCTGGTAAAGCTTTTTGGCAAGGTCAATTTGCCTCGTTGTATAATCACAGACAAGTTGTAAGGCCATGTCACTTAGGCCATTTTCTTTGAGAAGATTTTGCAAGTCTTCCTGTAGTCCTCTTTTTGCCATAGCGGTCAATTAAGTTAAAAGCTTTTTCTTGTCATATGTATCTTCCAGAGAATTAATTTCTGAATACAGAGCTCTCACTTCAACTTCGATCTCCTCTGGCTTGCCATCAGTAATGTTATCGAGTTTGGCCCTAAGATCTGCAGATTGAATAGGACAGATTCTAATGAAAAGCTAACATTGTTGTGAATATCCCAGAAGCGTTAACCATTTAATTCTGTATCTTTAAGTAAGTCTCTTTAAATCCATAACATTAATTCTAACGCCCAAATTAGTTTCCGTTCTTCAACATATACAAATACGTATTAGAGACTTAAGCTTCTTATGGAAAGAGTGTCTTTATGCTAGTAAAGTCAGTATTCGACAAGTTGAGGAATAGAAAGTACCTTGTAGTTCAGCTTCATTTGTTTGGGAGAAAAAGTCCCTTTGGGACTCCGCAAATGGTGACCGCGACCTCTTAATACAAATGAAAGCTTAATAGAAGTCAAAATTACAGTAATTAAGGGAAGTAATTTTCAGGACTTTCAATACTGACCGCTTAATACGGTGCTGCTTAATACAGGTTCGTCTGTATGATAAGACCTTTTTATGGAAAGAGTATCTTTATGCTGATAAGGTCAGTCTTGTAGTTCAGCGTCATTTGTTTGGGGAGTATTCTCGCTTTGTTCCCCTTCTCCAGCGCCTTCTTTTCCTCCTCCTCCTCGCAAGCGAAGTAGCACCTTAATATTGCAATCACCAACAATACCCTGTTCTTGAAATGGTTTATCTTGTACGATCTGTGCCAAAAGCCGAGGATGTGAAGTAATTAATAAATCGATTTGCGAGACTCATTTTTGCACGGTAAGTAGCGGCAGTAACCATAAAACATAGAATCATGAATGAGCAGACAAAAGAACGAAAAGTACGACGGTGGTTGTCTTGGCGTGCACCTTCATGCATGTAGATGCTTCATTAAATGAAAGAATAAGGAAAAAAACGAAGGAACGAATGGATGAATAAACTAACGAAGGAAACGAAGGAAATTCTAATTGGATTTCTACTCTATTATAAGAATGTTGACCTCCTTAAGCACTTTGGCTCTAATAGTGTTCGCGCATCAGTGTTGACCGTACACTTAAGAAGTGTTGAATGTTCCGCCACGTCCTATACTGAGAGTACTCGCTGGCATGAGTAAACCTGTAGGTAAACCTGGCGGCGGTGAATGAAGATTGCTTAGTTAGCCTCCTTAGCATAATTATTTATCTGCGAATAAACGGTCGGTGGCCCATGTACTTGCTCTGCTTATCAGCTATCATGAAATGAATAAATCTCATTTAAATAGTTATATACTTAGTTTATATATAATTCTTTTTTTCCTTCGTCCCTTTAGATTTCGGGAGTAGTTTAGAAGAAAAGCGCTTACAAGGACACTAGTTGTGTAAAAGCTCTACTGTTTACATGTTCGTAAGTGGCATGAACTTATTTAAACACCCATTTCCTAAAACTCTACGCACAGAAACTTTTATCTCCGTGAAAAGTTTTTTACTTCTACAGTGTTCGATCAATAAGCCGATTAGGCTTCGCCTTGTTATAATGAGCGATTTATCGAGGGTAATGCATTCGTTCATATTTTTTTTCTTTTTTTTCTTTATGGATGCCCTTTCCGCCAGACCAAAGTCGGCAAACTCCATTTTTTCTCAATTTTGGAATAAGTAGCTGATACACTAAGAAATTCCACTAGGCATTTTAGCACGAACGTCAACACACTGACTGCTAAGTACTGAAGTTTTCGACTGGATTAAAAATTGATCAAAAAGTCCAAACTTACCATGCCCCCTCTTTACAAGAATTACAACCTTTGAAACAGGCCAAACTTGTCAGCTAAACATATATAAAACAATCATGAGAAAAAAAAAGATTTCAAATACTTACTGGTTTCCCTCCGTGCACGAAATACGCATCCTTTGGAAACTGGCCACAAACGTCTTCCATATCAAGAATCTGTTCGGCAAGCGCCTGATAAAATGATAAAATTGCAAAACGGTGTATGCATGCATATTAAAGATTTCTCACTTTTCAGAACATTTTCAATTTTTTGCCCGGACGAGGTACCTGAAGTAAATTTGTTTTGTCTGTTTATGCAACTACAGACGGAAAGAAAAAGGATGATCAAATGGACCCTATATTGCATGATTAACAAGAGAAATTACTCGCTACCTGTAACCATAAATTCTTAACACTGAGCAATACATCATAATATATCATATTTCGAGCTTAAAGAAGGAAAAACAAAAGAAACCTGTGTTTTCCGGGTTAGGGTTTTTTTTTCATCGGGAAGCCATTTGTTTTTCTCCATTTGTTATGAGGTGAATTAAGCTCCGAGCAAGCCGATCAAAATGCTCCGGCAGAAAGCACTATTGAGTATTCGCTTATGTGGCCTACACTGAAAGTCTTTATTCAACGAGGACAGTTCATTAACCTATAGCTACACAGTTATTTAACATACGGTCTTCAAATGAAATCAAATCAAACTAAATGCTAGTTTTCTGAATAAGGGAAAACGGGAGTGCCATATCGAAGAAAAACCTCTGTGAACCGAGCAGAAACCATGCACAAATTCATGCCAAATATGCCGCAGAGTCTGATAATCGACCCCAGGCCACATTGGTGAAAGACAATCAGCAGTGCACCCACCCAAAATAACGCAAGAAAGTGTTTAATGTTGGTTTTTACCTGACGAGGGTCAACTGGACAGGGCAAAACAAAACCATTCATCAGGTGTACAAACACCATACACTTCCCATTGTCAGGAAAATTTGACTTTTCACGAATCATGTTTCCCTGTGTAAGGAAAAATAAAAGCAATTATCACAAAATTCCGAAAATCTCCTTGTCTTTTGAAGAAGTCTATCCGCCATATTTGAATATAAGCTACCAGCGCTCTCCTCCGCCCAACTGCTTATACGCACCCCCTGGTCTCACCACTTAGAGAATGTAGGTTTGCCCCCCACTCATTCAATGCATGGGAGCAAAAAAAACCATATGGACTTACCGTTACCACTTTGTGCATCAGTTTTCACAAAGTAGACTTAGTCTAACATAGAAAGTGAATATCTTATGGCGTGTCAATAAACCACATACGTCAACTATAATGATATTCTTATTGTACGACGGTCGATCTCGGTCAGTTTAAAGAGAAACAATCTTTAAATTCTTTTCAAAGTACTTCATTTCAAAAGAACCGTTTCGTTTCTTTACTTGATTTCTTTGGCAACCCGGGAACAAAAACAGTAAGACAGTCCGGCCACGGATGATCTTCATTCCTCTAAGCAAGAAAAACGTGCTATCCTATAAATTTCGAGGCAAATTTTTATAAACGTTCGCTTGCCGGGACGATACATTCACAATCATTTCGCAATAGTCTCTCCGGCGACGGCGCGTGTCTGATAAGGAAACTAAAACCAAACCTTTCCTTGCAGAAAAGTAAAATAAATGTATTTGACGCAACTTAGATTATTTTGAGAAAAATCTTCTCTTTGAATAGAGAACATTTTATCGTTTGACACAACAAATTATGCTAAGTAGAACCGAAAATGTGTTTCCTGCATATACCTTGAAATTTGGATTCTCTTGAGCTCTTATTTTGCATTTTACACGTCCTTATTGCTCAGGCCTGGTGTTAATATGCCTAGAAGTTGCGCAGGGTGCTTTTCTCCCAACATCTTTATAATTTTTTAAAAACTTTTACGGCGGTTTGCTCCACATGCTTCGAACTCATGGCGTAGGATGAGACCAGCCAATTCAATGTTGAAAATGCTCCCAGATTAACGATTACTGAACTTGATAATTCGATGACTCTTTTAAGCGTCGATAGTCCTTAAAAGGACTATCGACTCGTGCTTGGCTCAAGTGGTATTGAAGCATGCTTGATCCTCCCTCCAACACACAAGATACCCTTCTCGTCAATATAAGGGTTTACCCGCACCGAACGGGGAGAAGGGGGAACTCACAGATGAAAATAAAAGGGGCGGGGATGCTCGTCGTCTCGCTTAGAGATGTACATTTCAGATTTTGCTCTCACTTTGGGTGTCCTGGTCAAAACTCCATGATATTCAGCCCATATGTAGCCGGGAAGGTCTCGTCTAGGGTTGCACACGAAAAAATTAATACGTATTTAATGTGTTATGAATATGGTCTCCTTTTTGGGAGTCAAAAAAGCCCAATGGGCCACGCCCAGAGTGGTCTCCTTTGGGGATGTAATCCAAAATTACCGATTACCTACGAGCATCCTCTCCCCCA
The DNA here is from genome assembly GCA_949126865.1 of Montipora capitata. Classification (NCBI taxonomy): domain Eukaryota; kingdom Metazoa; phylum Cnidaria; class Anthozoa; order Scleractinia; family Acroporidae; genus Montipora; species Montipora capitata. Next base: position 7,015,583 of record OX421452.1, on the reverse strand, counting down.
CCCCAAGCCACAGTTATTGCCCACAGTGGACTGCTAATTTTCTAATTTGGCAAATAAATGGATGGTTGTTGTTGTTGTTCTAATGCCGAGCAACGTACCTTTTTTTAGGGCTGAATTGAGAGGATGTTTATTCTCATTATATCAATGTGCGTATGTTAGACACAGAATCGATAAAAAGGAGAGAAAAGGGCAAAAAAGAGTAGAATTGAACTTAAACCATGCCCTAATGAGTACAAAAATTATTAAATTATGGAAACATGGAAACAATGGACAAAAGGAAAAAAAATAGAAAAATAGAAAAAACAGATACATCGAGTGTACAATATTAAGTATCTAGGTAAGTAAATAATACTTGCATGCATAAACTAAGACCTAGGAATATAAACGGGAAACGAGGATTACATTTATAGTATATTTAAGTTTGTGTATCAAAAGCATGCAATCCATATATTTAAATTTAATATTGAGAAAGATGATGTTTAAAGAGAGCATTCTTGAAAATACTTTTTGACGGCTCAGAACGGATAGAAAGAGGTAATGAAATGTGAAACCCGGGGAGAACGGGACGAGCGTGCTGCTTTGCACGGAGTCGCTTTTTCTTTTTTTTTTTTTATTTATTTAAGATGCTGGGTACCAACGAATAACAAACGTTTTCAAGGCCAAAAACCACGTCTTTAGTTCATCAAGGAGAATGGCACTGCTGGGACGCAAAAGGTGGAACAGGATTATCCTATTCATTTATGGCAAAAACAAGTAAAGAGAAACTTGAATGCTATTTAAGGTATTCCTTTTTTCTGAAAAGTTTAATTCCGGTGGTAAACTCTGTTCCATTTGATTTACCTCCGCAAAAACCGGGTTTATCGCCCCGGCCAAGACAGGAAAATTAAAAATGACCCATCCACATAATACAACTAACTAGTACCATGCCAAGTCTTATGGTTTTGTGCTGGTACCCAATCCTCTACTGATACTGCTGGCCGCTGACTAGTTCCCATCCTTCTTATGTCCTTGTATGAAGACTTGACGTGACTTGCATTAATTCTGGCATTTTTGGTTTACCGTGCTAAACAAAGGAAGGTGTTTAAAATTCCTCTTATATTGGTTGTTATCAAACAACCACTCTTGGAATTTTAAATACCATTTACGAAAAGGAAACATTTTGACAGCAACAATGGAAAACTAACCCATCATCAATCATCGATATAATTAACTTTATCGCATTTTATGTACAAAACTAACATAGCCATAGGGTCAATAACTCTAAAGAAAAGCAATTAGATTGCCGTATTGCTGGTGCAATATATAAATCATTTAGAGGGGGCGTTGGGATTTTCCGTTTTTCGGTTTTGGCCATTTTTAGGCCGTTTTTTTCGGTTTTTTTCATCGAAACACATCGGTTTTTCGGTTTTTGTATCTCTTACAGTTTCGGGTTTTCCATATTTTTAGCATTTGACTTTTGGTTTTCGGCCAAAATACAAGCGGTTTTTCGGATCTGGTATCCAATGCGGTTTTCGGTTTTGACTATTCGGTTTCTGGTTTCTGGTTTCCTCAATCGAGAGCAAGTGACGCGGAAGTTCTCAAATAGACTCCAACCGCAGACTTCAAGTCAAGGACGTTTTTCTTACCACAGTAAACGTCATGCTGCGTTCCCGATGACCACCAAAAAGGTAACAAACTGTGCAATTTTATGTTTTACAACGACTGCTAAAATCTCGCGCGCTCATTGGCTAATTTTTATTGTCAATAAGCAGACAGACACATAAATTTATAATTTATGCGATATTGACGCGATATTGCTGGCGTCAGATTGAATAAAATTGAAGTTTCTCGCATTTTTGTCTCGCTTTCTTCTCGTGTTTTGACTTACTTTTGACCCCTCTGCCTTTCTGTTATTGTAAAAAACAAATACATTTCAGTTTTTCATGCGTCTGCTTTGTTATTGACAATGAATTTCGTCATAACATTGTCAAAGTAGTCTGCAAATCCACTCAGCTATTGCCTCGTCGATCCACAGCTACTTTGACAATGTTATGACGAAATTCATGATCAATAACAGGACAGACGCATGAAAAACTGACATCATTTTGTTAATTAGACCATTTTACAGTCAATACAGGTCGCAGGTCGACTGATTGCTGCAAGATTGCAATCGAATCTCTAAATTCATGTCTAAATTCTCAAAATTCTTGATTTTCGGTTGTAGTTTTCAGAGCTATAGGATAGCTTTTTGAGATTGCGAAATCCCTAATTTAAACAGAGACTAGAAGATATGCATGATTCACTAATAACATCCACACTGTAGCTCCTGGCTCTGTGGCTACGCCAAGCGTTTGCAGCGACGTTCCTTTCTTGAGCCTTGATGTCGGCTCTTCCTATCATATCTACTCTAATTCTCCAATTCTTTTCTTTCGAAAAGTTAAGTAACGAATTCTTCACCCTCTATGTCTATGTCTTCAATTCCTTTCTTTCAAAAAGTTCATTAACAAGTAGCGACAATATTTGTCATAATGGCGTATGTCTATAATGTACAGTTGGCAAGTATAACAGAAGAACTGCCCTTCTCTTGTCTGTTAGCAAGAGAAGGGTATTTGTTTTTGATTCAGTGATCAGTGGTGTCTGGAAGTCATTTTTATATCGCAGGTGTACTAAGTACATAAATATGCATGCGCAGTAACTACACATTTACGCAAGGCATGCGCACTAGTGATCATCCTATTGTCATTGATGCCGTGAAAGTCCATGTCCAATTTCACAGCTCTAGCTATTAATGTCGTTTAGCTATGAACAATCAAATTCTGGAAAGCACTTGTTATAAGTAGTACTTTACAGCACGTGCAGTACATGTAATTTGACGTAACTGATGCGCATAGCACGTGGTAGACATGGTCACTGGAGAAGGTTATCATATGTCAGTTTGTTGAGTGATAAAATTAACCTAGTGCAGCCCATATCCTCCAGGTGCCACTAATATATCAGATAGATTAATGTTTTGGAAATCCGGGTCTGTAAACTTTCGGTTTTGATGGTTTTATATTCGGTTTTCGGTTTTAATCGAAATTCAATTCGATTTTTCGGTTTTGAGCGAATTTGTGCGGTTATTCGGTTTCTAATAGACCCCAATGCCCCCCTCCATTTAACTATTGAACCCTGCACTGTCCCTAATGATGCTGAAGTGGTCCAAAATCAAAGAAAACAAACGTCACTCAGTTATTAGTGATGACCGGCCCATGCATCACCCTCAGAATTTTTTTTTAGTTGACTACCTGAATTGCTTTCAGCTTTTGTGAACCAACAGATCATTAAAAAAGTATTTCAGTTATGTCAAGTAATTTATCATCTCCAGGTTAAAACAAAACCTATTACAGGACTTTTCTGCGTTTCCAAAATGGATGTTTAACAGAAACATTGATTTCCTTAATTTCTTTTGCCCATCTAAAAACAATATATTGTTATTAAAGTGTATATAGATGTCAAATCTCGCAAGCCGCACGCACGCACGCACTGTGGACCTATATTTTCTAAGCCCGAGAAGCGAGCAAAGTTCGAATATTTATGTCATCGAAGAAGCGAGTGGGAGTTTCAAGTTTTTAAAAGCCCGTTGTTCTGTTCCAGAAAGTAATATAGGTTCACGGTTTCTTAACTTGAGAAAGGAGATAAGCAGATGCTAGCGATTAACGCGCTGTTTGTTTGTTCATTTCAGTGATTTGCGAAAGATAGCTTTCAATTGATCTTTTATGCGAATTTCATGCTTGCGGCCTGCAGTTTTTTACATTACCATTTGTTTTACTGTGCATCACCACATAAAGCAAGGGTATGGCAATGAATAACAAAGGCACAGAGATGGAAAAAAAGTCGTTTTTATCCGCTTATGTCAACATATGCCTACGCATTGTACGTGCCCGTGGTATCGCTAATCTTTGACTGTACCGAATGATCGTGGTAGTAAAAGATCAATCAGAATTGTGTAAGCAAAGTGACACCATAGGGTCAAACGTACCTTCAGTTTAGTCTTCTTACTTCACTTTACGCCTTTTTCAAAAAATGTCGAATCAAAAACATACAGATTTGAAACGTATCGTACTCAGCTCAAGGTTACATGGTACATTCATGCCCCCTCTTGTGGAATTCCAAGAGAAGGGCGAAAAGAGTTCCGAAGGTGCAAACGCAGTTTACTGACAAGAGGAAGTGAAAGGTCCCCTTGATGAAGCAGATGACCATTTTGATCAGTTTGAATGCACTTTCGATGCTCTTTTTTTTTCTGTTAGCTGAACCATTGTTCACCCCAGCCATTGCAATTTCAGTCGAGTGCCTGACAGTTTCATCGGTTTGTTATGTCAACTGGATGAAATGCTTTGTAAAATATAGCAGCGCTCTTTTGCCGGATTGGAAATAGTTTCAGGTTTTTTTATTGAGACCATCTTAACTGCTTTGATTGTTGTGTGCGCCGTATGCTTTTGAGCGCATTCAGAAATGACAAGTAAAGCAATGCTGTACTTACCGCATTTGAATTCGGTAGAAGCAAAGACAGCGCAGCCAAAATGACTGACCAGCGCGACTGGCCAACCGCAATTGTTACTCGCTCGTCGATAGAGCTTCAAAGCCGGATTTCAACAGCGTCTCGAGCGGGAAACAGCGAACTAATCCACAAAGAGAGTCAACACTTTCGACCATGCGCTTTCTTATTTATTACACTTATATCACTTATATCGCAAGGGCTTATGGGAGTTACAACTATAGGGGAATTATGGGTCATGACCCTCACACTCTCCCCCCCCCCCCCCCACCTCAAAAAAAAAAAAAAAAGAAAATCCTCCGTGACATTTGAAAACTAAACTGCAGATAATATCTCTGGGTTCTACAGATCCTACACGTAATACTTCTGGTATACATAAATCAACGTTCTATCTGTGGGTTGCGCAGATCCACAGAATGCACGATAAACAGCTAATCTTCAAGTTATCACACTTAGCAAAAGTGTGGACAGAAGTCCTTGTTCCTTCAATGGTGGCACAAAGTACTTATAATGTCAATGCAGATATGTTCACTTGGTCCTAGTTTTCGATAAACATTAAAGTTTAAAAAAATGTTCTCATGCAGTGTCTTGGTAATGGTTGAGATATCCTCCTCGGCTGTTCTAGGGATTACCAGCTAACTAGATACCAGGGCATAGTTGGAAATCCATACTGTGGACAGTACCAAAGTAGTTGGTGGCGAGGTGGCATGCACCCAGTCTGCCTCCAATGTGGTTAGGTAGCTGAAACCATATGCATATTAGTAGTTGCTCCTGGATAGAATGAAGGCTGGCCAGGGACATCATACGTCATACGAACAGGTGGTCTTCTGATTCGTGGTTGTCGGGTTTCAATGGGTTGAGATGTAGGAGACTGGGACTGCTCGGGTTCTACATGAGGGGTGTACTCATTCTGCAAGTCATTGTCAGGTAGCTCAGGTTCTACTTCCAGTAAGTGGCCAGCAGTACCATCCGTAGCCACAGAATCCTGTGTAGTTAACTCTTGTGCTTCCGGGTGTTCAACAGTGTTACTCGGATGTTCGACCTGCAGCTGGTCAGGTGTGAAGGATGGGATGTCTTCATCATCGTCGGCCTGCCTGACTGTACACGTTCGATTCAACTGCTTACTGAGCTGTGACGAAAGCGTTAGATTTGGCTGTCTTGCACTGTCTTTATCCTTGGGTCTTACATCAGCCTTTTCCACTGGCAAGTATGTGCAAGGTAACAGCAAGTTGCAATGTAGCACTCTTTTCATTGTCTCAGACTCCAATCGGACTTCATATCCTGGAGAGTCTTGACCTTTTTGTTCTACGATGACATACACGTCATTTTCCCAGTACGATCTGAACTTTCCTGGACCTCCTCGTTCACTCATGTTGCGGACAAGCACTCTATCACCTGGTTTCAACACAATCCTACTGCTTCTTCCTATGCTGGGCATTCCGCTGGGCAGTTTCTGAGGCAATCTCGTACGCCTCTGACATGGCATTTCTCCACTTCTTGACATACTCTGGGTAGGCACTAAACCCACTGGGAGGCTTAAGATTGAACATCAGATCAATCGGAAGGCGTGGGGCTCGCCCGAACAGTAGGAAGAATGGTGCGTAACCCGTGGCATCATTTTTTTGTACGGTTTTACGCATGTACCACTTTATTCAGATGATCGCGCCATCTTGACTTGTGCTTTTCTGGCAGAGTCCGGAGCATGGAAAGGAGTGTCCTATTAAATCTTTCTACTTGGCCATTTCCCTGCGGATGATACGGTGTTGTTCTAGAGTTACGGGCTCCAATAAGTTTGTCCAAGTTGTAAAACAGTTTATTTTCATATTCACCGCCCTGATCATGGTGGATTGTTTCTGGGAGTCCAAACCGCAAAATGAAGTCGTTGTAAATCTTGTCGGCAGCTGTTTTCGTAGACTTGTCTTTGGTTGCATAAGCCTGAGCGTATCGCGTAAAATGATCCATAACAACCAAAATGTATTCATAACCTCCTGTGCTTGCTTCGAGATGGAGTAAATTCACGGATACCATCTGAAAGGGTGCTGTGGTAATGATGGGTTGCAATGGCTCTCGTTGCTTCATTGCAGGTGGTTTTTGTTTCAAACATCGACAGACTTTAATAACATAGTGTGTTATGTCTTCCTTCATATTTGGACAGTAGAACCGTGACTTAACCAGGCCAAATACTCTTTCTACGCCTAAGTGGCCCATCTCTTCTTTAAAGATGGTCAGGCGAAGCTGCCTGGGTAACACAACTTGTTGTTTGAGGCTCGTTTTACGGTACAAGATATTGTCACGCGATGCATTTGCGATGACTCTATTTTTCCGTCTTGGCGCTGATAGAACACTGCCCCGAGACCATCCTTGCAGGCGTCTGTGTGGACAATAAATGGTTTTTCATAATCAGGATAGTCCATAATTGGTGGTGTGGTGAGATATCCAATCAGTTCATTTAACGATTGCCGATGTGTTTCAGTCCACCTAATTGGTGTTCCAGATGGTAGTTGGCCATTCTTTTTGCTGGGGACTTTCTAGTGGCATTCTTGGGTGTGACTCCTTGTGAAGGTTTACTCAACAGTTCATACAAGGGCCTGGCAAGCCTGGCGAAATTTGGGATATAACGACGATAGTAACCCAGGAATCCAACCAACTCTCTCACTTCACCAATTGTCGATGACTTTTTTTCTGCAAGACTTCTCTTCGGAAAAGTTTACATTTGCAATACCTTTTGGACATGTTCAACATGTTCCTCAAACGATTTACTGAACACAATAACATTGTCCAAGTATGGGATGGCTATTTCGTCTCTTAATTCTCCAAAACAATGTTCCATGTACCTTTGAAAATTTGCAGGCGCATTCGTTAGGCCAACGGGTATACGCACCCACTCATAGAGACCCCATGGAACAATGAAAGCGGTGTACGGTCGGCTCTTTGGTGAAATAAACCACTGATGGTAGGCCTTTCCCTGATCTAATACCGTGAACCAAGAATTCCCGCCCAAGCTATCCAAAGTTTCTTGGATCCTTGGGATCGGGTGTCGGTCAGGAGTGGTACGATGCTTTAATTACACACAGACGTAAAGTTCCATCTTTTTTTCTGACGCACACTACTGGAGATGAATATGATGACCGCGATTTTGTGATGAACTGCTTGTTGAGTAGATCTTCAATGTAGTGTCTCACTTCTTGATAAAGGGGCCGCGGGATTGAGACATAATTTCTCTGGAATGGTGTACTGTCGGACAAGTCGATATCCATCTGAAGATCTGCTATACACCCAATATCATCATCATTCTTCGCAAATGATGCAGCTTCCTCTTTCAACATCCTCCGGACTACTTCCTGCTGTTGCATGGTTAGACCGGTCATATCAACTTCAGGGGTAGCGGCGTCTGACTCGGTATCTCCTTCTCTAATACCCGTACTTGCCCTACATGACACTTTTACTGCTTGGCCATTTGGGATGACAGTGTCTCTCTTTGGCGTCCGTACACTACACAGGTAGTCATCATCTGGGGTTTGGATGAGATTAATCAGGGCTTCCAACTGACTTTCACCACCATTTACAAATGCTGCTTTGAGGGAACTTAGGATACCAAATCCTGAGGGTGATTCTACTTCTTGACGATCCATTTTCACTAACTCTTCAATAACATTACAGTCCAATATTGGCATTTCTAAACGACCAACAGTAACAAGGAATGGGACATGAACTTCTTGTGCTTCCTTTGTCGGTGATGGAAGTCATACTCTCACGTCTGCCCACCCAATGAAGGGAATCTTGGTTCCGTTTGCGGCTGTGAGATCAACTCCAACATTAATCAGTTCTGAAATGTCTTTCACTGCTGTTCCAGGGAGCGTTTCCTCCAACATTGCTTGCGTCATAATTGACACCTGGGCCCCATGCAGTGTCCCAAAGAGCTGATACTTCGGAATCGTTCAAGAGGCACTTAACGGTACACTTTCTTCCAACGAGGCTAACAATCTTGGCATGTTGTGTTGGTGTCAGGTGGCTCACAAATGCTGTCTCAGTGGATTTGGGGTTTTCCCTTTGAGTTAGCACCTTTATAGCCTGGCATATATTCTTGTGGTTCGGTCACTGTTCCTTTTGGCATCTCCGAGAACAGTACCATACCACGTGGCATTGTGAACAGCGCTGATAAGGGACTTGCATTTCTCCTCCGCTACAGCAGTTACATTGGTGGGACGTATGTGAGGTGTCGGCTACTTCTGGTTCCGCACAAGCAGCCGATTTCCGTTTAACGGCTGCTG
>OX421452.1:6996799-7001799 GCA_949126865.1 Montipora capitata | reverse complement strand
ATTATTATTCTTACTTTTCCTCGGATTTCAAAACTATGTTAACACTAAGCGACCAAAGTTTTACACCTGGATTAAAAAATAAACCTGTTTATTTTAACTGGAATTTTCCTATTTAATGGTCTGTCATTACTAACTTTAAGGTCTTGAAAGAACTGGATCGAAGAGAAAATGACGTCAAAGGCTCCGACAAGAGCCCATCTGGAGCGTGCAACTTCCATACAGCGTCTGTGAAACGGCGTTTTCACAAGTAGGTTTATTTTTAGACTAGTCCTTCCCGCGAATTAGGTCAAAAAACAAAGGCAGTTCCGGTTCGGTGACCCTATGAGGTGAGCTTAATTTCTTGTAATTGGTCATCGGGCTCCTGTGAGAGTCTCATTAGCGGGAAATTCAATATAAAAATAACCTTACTTGTGAAAACGCCATTGCACGAAAATAGGTAAGTTGCACGCTTCAGGTGATGGGCTCTTGGCTCCGACTAGTTTAAGGATGCAATGCGTGTGTACGCCGTAGAATCAATAAGCAGCACGGGAGTTTTGGGCTTTCAGACATTTAAACTCGCGTTTTGCATATATAATAAGCTGCATTCACACGTTTAACTAGTTTTTAACTAGTGTGCCTTTGACGTCTCTTTTCCCTCGATCCAACCCTCTGAGGTCCAATCTGTCAGTTTTGAACCTGAGGAATGGCGGACTGTGAAATGCAAAACTTACATTCAAAGTGAAAGGCCTTTGGATAAATGTCAAAGCTCAAAATTTTGCCAGTCAGGTGTTAAGCAAACACTCTTTCAAAATCTGAAGTATAAAAGGAAATGAATATTACAGAGGCACTTTAAAGCACGTTACTGAGACCTACCAGTAATTCGAAGAACTCTGCCAACTCGTCTGGTTCGTACTCTTCGACCACTTGCCAGGCATCTTTGTACCTGCCGCAGATCTTTGTAAGCTTCTGCGCTTGTGGATGAGCTTTTTGCCTTCAGTAACGATAGCAGTTGTGCTGCTGCTGTTGGTTTCTTTTTGGTTCGATGATTGTACCTGATCCAATATGTTGTCAAGTTATAACAAATGGCTCAGTTGATTACTTTTGTATTTTAGTTCGACCGCGTCCTTGTCGATCGTCTGCTTCGAATCGAGTTTCTTTCAGTGAGAATCAAGTTGAGTTGACAAGAAGTCCTAAAATAGCCCTGAAACTCGCTAAAGCAAGGCATGGTTTTCGGTAGTCGCAAATAAGCCGCGCTCTCTTCTTGTGGCTTCACCTGGAGACACGACTCAATTCTCAATTTCATTGCCAACTCACTTCAACCTGTAATTAATGATCGCTCTTCACTCTATGCTGATGTCAATGGCTTTCCGAGTCCTTCAATTATAACTGATTAAAATTATCGTCCAGATCTTCTTTTCCTAATACAGTCCAAGTGCCTATATATTCTAGAACTAACGGTTGGTTTCGAATCTAACCTTAAAAACAATGCAGTACTCAAAAAAGAAAAATACATGAACGTGGTCAAAGACATGAGAAGTAACTACAGATGTGTTAAATTTGTAAACCTTTCCATGAGCTCCCTTGGTGTTCTCTCCAACGAATGCTCTACGTTCTTAGAAATGATGAATGACATTGGCATTGACAAAACGCAACAACACTATATAATCAAAAAAATGATAAGTCTAGTCTATCTGTCGTAGAAATAAGACTTGGGATAGTCCAGACTTAATAAAACTGTAATTTTTTTTTCTTTTTTGTTTGATTCATTTGTAAATACAGTATACAAGTATATCACTCAATTTCAAGTAGCCAGTTGTTAATTGCCTATACGCAGAGAGATTTACAACTGTATTCGAAGACAAATAAAGTTTCCATTAATAGTCCGTTTTTGCTTTATCTAAAGTAGCGCTATGTGGTAGGCATTTTCCTGGTAAAGTTGACGATGCATTTCTAGGCGCGATGATCTAAACTGACGTTCAAGTTTACGTTTTTCCTTCTTCAAGATACGGAGCTCATCTGTGGTAGAAAATCATGCGGCATGAGGGCGAAGAGTGATGTAAGAGCAAACTTAAATTGCAGTTTCTTTACCAATTAAGGCACAGGTGGCCCAAGCTCTTTGTTGTGTTTTGAATTTAGAGAGCTTGTATGGCAATACAAATCAGAAGGCCTAATAAAAGAAATAAGCACTAATGTTGCACTTACTTGTCTGTTGTCTCTTTGTGATCTTTCTTTGGTAATCTAGTGCCATTCTGTCCATTATTTCGCGAGATAGTGGACAGAATGGTACCAGATCAGGGTCGGATTACCAAAGAAAGATCACAAAGAGACAACAGACAAGTAAGCGCAACATTAGTGCTTATTTCTTTTATTAAGCTTTCTGATTTGTATCAACTAAAACTCGCCATACAAGCTCTCTAAATTCAAAACAACACAGAGCTTGGGCTAGCTGTGATCAAGGAAGATTCTCCACAAGAATCTCGCCCTTCAGCTTTGACTGAAGTTTTGCCTTTAGTTCAGTTTAAAACTACATTGTAGCAGTCACAACTTTTAGTGACATCTAGCATGAAAGTGCAGAAAGTTTTGGAAAAAGGGTGGAGCAATCTCGTTCCCAGGACCTCTCCCAGAAGCCAAGGGACAGGTCCTGAGAACGAGAAGACAGTGACGCAAACAAAGGGATTTCCCGAACGTAGGATATCAATTGAACTGGGGAAAATTACAGTAAGGCACGGGGGTGGGGCATTCGTAATTTTATTGCGGCCCGGGGGCTGGGCATTAGCCTACCCCGGGGCGACCCCCGGGCATTTCACACACGTGTTTTCGAATTAACGTACATGGAAGAGTTTATCGGAAAAGACAAGGCCTTCCTTAAAGACTGGCTTGTCCGTCACGGGTAGGTATTTCTTCATTTATACTTGTAAGCATATGAATATATAAAAGCGACAAGGTGAACTACTATCACGAAACAATCACTGACGTGAAGACTGGTAAACATGACTACTTTTCATTTCGCATTCAAAACTAACCTAGCAATTTTTAAAATTTTCATGGAGTTAAAATACAGAAGGTTTGCGAATTCAAATAATATGCGATCTTCAAGACAAATCTTGCGAGCTTAAAATGCGATTCATCATCATTTAAAATGTCTTGATTCTTCTCAGCGACATGGTGAACTATGTTTGGTTTATCAAAAAACGATCATCGACGTGAATACGGCTATTTCGATCCCGGGGACGAGGCATTTGCCCTCTTTCTTCGTCCTCACCCCGGGGCATTTAGACAGCTTATGTGTCCCCACCCCAGGGAATTTGCCCGGAGGTTAGCCCGGGGGGGGGGGGGATGGGCACCGCTGGAATTGACTGATGCATAAAACAACAATTAGCTAAAATTTGCGGGAATTGCCAATCATAGCGCGCGTTATATCTGAGAGCTATCAATGACGTTGATTCTTGAAGGTAGTGGCGGGAATTTCCCGGAACTAACGACAGCGAGGCTACGTTCCCAGGAATTTACTAAGACAAGACGCCTATAAGGGCGTATCCGTGGGATGCACAAGCATTTAACTCAAATTGCCAGTTACAGTAAACTTCAACTACAGGTAAACTTTGGAAAATGGCGAGAGATTACCAGAAAGATAAATCTGTAATTTAACTTGAAGTTGTTTGTTGTAAAAAAACTCCTCTTATTAATTAATGTTACTAAATTTGCAAATGCAAACAACGAAGTGCTATTAGGGGTTATCAGGATACGGGATTATTTATTTATTTATTTATTTATTTATTTGAAAGATACTTTATTCAAATCCCACAGTTTTACTTGCTTCCTCAATTCTGTTCATCCACAAATTGCAAGACCAGCTGTTATATAATCATCCGAAAAATTTATTACAAATCACAGTTCAACAACTTATCATCCTCTGTTCGAAGTCCGGTTCGGTAATCCTGGTTTAGTTCCTTGCAAACTGTTTAAATCTGCCGTGGCGAAGACAGAAAGACTTGTTCCTTGGAAACGATTTAAATATGCCGAGGCGAAGACAAGAAGACAACATCTGTACACCATTTCTCTCAATGCTCAAAAACCTAAAATCCCGTAAATGCGTGTTCCACAGTCTAGTCCAAAGTGTTAAGTTTACAATTCCATAATCGTAATTTCAGTTTGGAGTAACTTGGTACCAACATTCCACAACAACTTGAAATCTCGTTAAAAAAAAGCTTACATCCAGTAGTCCAGTCCGGATTCAAATCGCCAAAACTCTCTCTATCATCGACTCAAAACTCAATGAAAGCCACAAGTAGCAAATAGTTCTCAGAAACTACAAAAGTTCGTCATGAATCTAACACTCGAGCTGAACAAAAAACTATCAAAAACGAAACCAAAAAACCCTAATGATCGCTTCTCGAGTGAACAGACACAGCCGGAACTGTTCTGTGCCTGCCTCATACATCCCTGAAAAAAATTACCGTAGTACAATGGTACCAACCTCGTTCCCAGGGTCTCTCATCTTAACGCCTGGGGCGAGCGAACCTCGTTCCCAGGGTCTCTCATCTTAACGCCTGGGGCGAGCGAGGAGAGACCCTGGTAGGGTCTGGTCACGTGTCTCCCAGAATCTGGGAGATGACAATTTATCCAATGAAGGGAGGGGCGGCTTAGTAAGAATTGTCTATACTGAGACTACGGGAGTGTGGAATGTGTTGTCACCAAAACAAACCAAGTTTCACGTGCTGCGGTAAGTGAACATATGTTCTTCTGCGGCTATGTCCGGCGATAATAGTTTGCAAACGCTGAAGAAAACATGTACATCGTCTGTCATAAGTTGCTTTAGATTGTGCGAGGAATAACGAAGGAAGAAGATGAAATATAACCGACTTTCCATATCCAGTGGGTAACACGGCGACAACATCACGGCCATGGTAAATTGCCTCGAGGCAGATAACTTGTTTAACTTTTAGATTAACATTAGAATAAATACAATGCGAAATTGCAGGCTGAAGGCTACTGTAAAACATCGCGGGTAATGGCGGAGT
>OX421452.1:6979299-6991799 GCA_949126865.1 Montipora capitata | reverse complement strand
TGCGGCACGGCAAGTCCTGCCGTGCTAAGTAGTCGTGCCGAACCTAAGTCAGCCGTGCCGCGCTTAATGGTTTCAAACGGCGTGCTACTGCCGTGCTTAAATCGAAAGGACAATTTCATTTGAGTTCGGCACGGCAGTAGCACGACGTTTGGAACAGGCCTAATGTTCATCACCATCACTTCACTAAACCATTGTGATTGGTTCAGAGAAGCACCTTTTCGTATTTATGGCTTGTGCTACCTTTCTGTACATCGGGTTTGACTGTCAAATTCACAAGTATTACTGTACTTTATTCACACGAAAAGTAGAAGTAATAACCACATCAATGCTCTCTTTAACGTGTTGTTAAAAAGAAGTTGAAGTGAAGCCGGAAATGATCCACATGTCAGCCTTGATGCCAATGTTACTCGATTCCTTTTTATTTTCTTCAATCTGTCTTTGTTTAATATTTTACGAGTAACCACATGTTCTCTCATGGGGCTATTTACGTTGTATCGTTTCCACAGAAACGATGCGCAATAATTTTGAGCACAACTTACCTTCGTAAATCAAACAGATCGCCTTTTGTACTTAATGTGATTCAAAGGTTGGCCAAGGGCGCAGTCTTTCAGTCCTGTCACACGAGTCATAGGGCGCATTATTTTGGGACTATTCCAGTTATTCTTATTCTGGTTTACGAATAACAGAATACACGGAATACCAGTTCCCAAAAAAACGCATCTGCCGAACTGGTCCCAAAAGAACACGATTACCGTCTATTTGGAGTATTCCTATTCCTGAATAGCCCCAAAAGAACGCGCCCATAGTTCTCGGCGCTTATTGAAACCATCTCAAGAAGTACATGATCGCATGCTCAAAGATTGTTTCTTTCGCTACCTTTCTGCTTTGCTTCCAAAGCGACTGTCGAACGCACTTCAATAATCCTAGATTACCTCTAGGCATATTATTATCAGTACGGAGGGACGGCATAATTGCAGGTTGGGTCTGTGTCAATTTATTATCCTCTTAACCTCACTGGGAGTTGCCACTGTTAATTAACATTCTTACAAATTGTTGTTGTATTTATAGACTATGTGCCATTTTGCCGTCACAGTTTTTTCACTAGTACACGATTCATCCACTTCCACTTAACCAAACAAAATGTTCCTGACAATTTTACTACGGCGCTAAGAGTCACTCAACACTCATCTTTGTAACACCCACAGTTTTATTGTTGAATAATATTGAAATGACCAATGGATATGTGCGAAAAACCTCGTTCCCAGGGTCTCGAGAGAAGGGAAGAAGAGGGACCCTGGGAACGAAATACGAATCTAATATTTTCATTTTGCGAGTTCAATGGCTCGGAGCCACTTTGATTTAGGTATCGCTGCCAAGCTGGCCGCATTTTTTCTGGAGAATTCAAGCCGGTCCTCCACACCGGGAACCTCGTCTCCTGCTCTTTTCGAATAGTATACTTCATGTAAACAAAAGAAAGACGTGTTGCACAATTTAGCAATTGTCTCTTATAGACATGTGAAAAATTTATTCGGCTTCAACGAACCCATGACCTCTGCAATGCCGGTACAATGCTCCAGAGGTCATGGGTTCGAATCCCCGCATCGAAGCCACCAGAATTTGTCAGGTGTCTAATTGCTTAAATTGTCCAGATAAGAGCAAGATTACTTCTGTCTTTCTTTTATAACCCGCACTTCAAATAGATACATTTATGTCACTTCTTTGTAATCAGTTTGTCGGTGGTGTAAATAAATGCCTTAGCTGTTTATAGTTTTTCTATTATTTATTTATTTATTTATTTATTTTTTATGGTTATCTAGGATACAGACTGCTAAAGGACGTTTTTGACCAATCAATAAATACAAAACAGAGAGTTGAAAATCAATTTTGTCAGGAGGTCAACAGGTGCAAAGCGTGGGAACAGGTTGCTTTCAAATACAAGATGGACCTTGATTCTCTTAAGAGAAGCGAGAACCAAGGAGAGGAAGTTATTGCCTGCCTTAAGACAAGCAACCCGAGTTTAACTGTTTACCACTTTTGCAAGACGCTCAAGGAAGAAAATATTAGACGCCTTGATATAGTTGATGTATTGTCGGCTGATCTTTTTTTCTAGACCACGATGGGAAGGCGAACTAGTCCGGAAAAGATGTGCGGGCATTCGGGAAAAAAAAGCGTCTTTTTTTATCAAAGGTCGGATAAACCCAGCGTGCGAAAAAACCACCGCGAAAATTCTGAGAAGAGAAAATGCACCTTCCTCTCGCAACTGTTTCTCGCCCTAATTTATGCTTTTTTTGTCCGCGTCGCGCTCAATCGACCTGTGTACTAACAGTACAAGGGTGGAGAGGGCGGGGGAAGATGTGCACTCCTACAAATAGTAGCATTATCTTGCATTCTCTGATATTTAATCTGACATTTGGCTTAAAGCAAGTCAACGTAGTATCATCTCTTTTTCTTCAAAGGAGTGAGAGAAGTTACTGAAACAATGGCCGTTTTACACTTAATAACAAAGAGGGCAAAATTACTGAATGCTGATTGGTCAATGAACAGGGTATTTTTTCTTAATTTTGCTTGAGAAGAGGGCAAAATTACTAGCTCATGATTGGTCGAGCGCCAAAAATTCTCGCTCTTGATTGGCTGAACGTGTCTCTTCCACATTCAGTTGGTTTCTTCTGTTTGAGCAAAACAACTTCGTCTTCATCGAAGTTTGTCTTTTAATTCGCGCTGCATTCGCCGAAAAGGCATAAATATTAAGAACTAGCTTTAAAAGATGATCTGGAATTTGAATTTTCGAGCGACAAGAAGAAGGGCAAAAGATTTTTTTCATTAAAAGCTTAAAACTTGGATCGACTTACATGGCGCCCGGCGTAGCGGGATTGTGTGGTTGAATAACAAAATGATTCCTTTCGTCAAGGGCTTTCAGTTTACCACGACATCTTGCAGCTCAACAAAAAAGGTCACAGAACAAGTTGCCATTGACGGGAGGAACGAGTAGCTCAAATTTGGTGGATTTCTTTGGACAAACCGTTTGCAATGTTTACGGATACGTATTTGCAAGTGGTAAAAACCTCTACAGCACAGGTGAATAAAATAAATTGAAGCTTAACATTTGGTTTAATCGTTGTTACTGTTGTTCAGGAATGAAACTCGTATTTTCCTCTCGAGTGGATGTAAATAACAATCATCTATACTCGTTTTGGACGCAAAGAACAAGTTGACTTGCTTGTCAGTTGTTTTGCTTCCTAGCGAGCGAGTGTCTTAACTCCGTTTAGCTGACTGTTTTTCGAGGTGCCTCAACAGTGTTAAGAAAATTTTGCCCCCTTTGTTACTGAAATTGCCCGAGTCGCTGCGCGACTCGGGCAATTTCAGCAACTTCTGAAAACACGCGTGATATTAATCCTTAATTTTACTCGGCCCCATGTGATTACCTATACAAAGACGTATAATACATCTGGGCGACTTTGCACAATTTAATTTAATGCGTATTTTAGTTCGTCATTTAATTCGTCCCGTATAAAGATGGGAGAGAAACGCATTATACGTCTGGAGAACTAAATCGTCCAGACGTATTAGACGTCTGTAGTATAAAAACTGACAATTCCTTCATCACATTGACTGAACTGAATTTTGCTAGTATCAATTTTGAGAAATGCGGCCAAAGTTTATCGCCAACGGCAGATAACGAATTTATCGCGCGCATTTTAAGAAAGCGGACGAATTTCTTGCTTAAAAGTAGGTGTTCAAAGGTCGAATGGTTAGCTTTCTTTCTTATTCAATTTATTACTAGAGGCCGATAAACTGAACTGGAAAAGCCAAGGAGCTGTAAATTAAATTTTCGACTAGAGAAAGCAAGCTTTTCTCTATATTAGATCTCTCGGTCTTTGAATCGAGGGAAAAAAGATAACTCTATGACTTAGCTGGCCTTACAGCGTGGAATTCAACGCTCTAATTGATTGCCTGATTAAAGAGCGCCTACTGTGTAAGAGATATAATGAGGATATCATTTAAGAAGTGTTTATACTAATAGTTATTGTTCCATTTTGTTTGTTTGTTTGTTTTTTGCCGTGTTTTTTTTTTTAGTTATTGGTTTAGCTTATTTATATGACTATAGAGGAGTCTTATCGTATTTGGATTTTACCATAGAGGTGCGCATGATTTTTCTTTCAATTGAATTATTTATAAAAGAATTTGAATCATCCGAATGTCTGACATAAGGGAAGGGTTTTTGCAAAAAACAAAACTTCCCTATTTGTAACGGAGATGATTTACCGAAGACAATACTGATCTCGAGAGATTGATTTTTCGGAATAACTTATTATAGTATTCTTTTCGAGTTTATATTTGTTCAGTTCTAAACTGAAAGTTTGTATTCTTATTGGACAAGTGGACACTGGGCCCCAGTCATGCAGGGGCGCGGGACACCCCGAATTTTTAGTTCCATATGCTCGTGTTGTATCGAGTATTAGCTTTAGTGTAAATGTTATTGTTGCGTTTGAGGAATAGATCGTTTGATTTCACTATTCATAACACGAAATATTACTTAGAACATAGCATTTCGAGGGCCACAACAGAGTTTGATTTTTAATTGCTTACTCTTATATATACGTACGTGATAAGTGGCCATATTGATTAGAGGAAATCATTATTTTGGAGCTCAAACATGGACGTTTATGAAACGTCATGTACAAGTCGAGCATTCAAGTTTAAAAACATTCTTTTTCACAGGTTATATTTTTTCCTACTACGGATGAAAAAAAAAGATAAGAACTCATCGCCATAGGGTCAATTTAGTTTCCAATAGAAAAAAGCCATTTTAAAAACACATTTCGGGACTTGAGACTAAATTGAGATGAAAATGAGGTAAACTGGTGCCTTGCCAAACAACTATACTATTATTGTTAATAACAGCAGATCGAGCTTACTCTACGTGTAGCCGTACCCTACCTTCGGGGGGTAGGGTACGACTACACGTAGGCTAATCGAGCTAAGCATTTGGGCTGGTCTTTCATATACCGGATCCGAAATAATTAATAGCCATAAAACAAAAGAACAAAGCGAACATAACAATACCTTATTGACAAGGACTAAATAATCGGAATAACAATGATTATTTCGTCCTCCACCTTTTTAGTCCGGTATATGAAAGTCTACCCAGCATTTGTTGCCACCCGCAGGCATAGCAGCTATATCACAATATCCTTGTCATGGGTGTGCAAATTGTACTTGATGCCTGAGGACGTAAAAAACATACGAAGAAAGTCTTATTGTATTACAACCAACCAGCGAGATAGTTTGTGAAGTAAATTTTCTACTTTTTTTCAAAAACTGTGTCACTGTTTCTTCGAGAGTTGTTCAAATCGGTCATCGAAAGAGGACTGACGCGATTCAAACGTTTGATACCAGCATCACTGACAGTTTTACAGGGAAAATACATTGTTAGATTTGGCGCCAGAGCTGTCTGTCTGTCCACTGCAGAGACGTCTGTCTCTCCCATGTCGAATATTCTCACCTCAGTAGTGGATCCAGATTAAGAGATAAGGGGGGTTTCGCTCTAAAACATTCTGCTCTTTCGCGGTTTTTGGTGGTGTTGTCTGCAAAATGTGAAAGACATTTTAAAAGGGCTTTGCTTTTAACATTGGGGTGCAGGGATGGCGCAGTGGTGAGAGCACTCGCCTCCCAGCAATATGGCCCGGGTTCGATTCCCAGATTCGGCGTCATTTGTGGGTTGAGTTTGTTGGTTCCCTACTCTGCACCGAAAGGTTTTTCTCCGGGTACTCCGGTTTTCCCCTCTCCTCAAAAACCAACATTTGATTTCATTTGCGTTAACTTGTTAATTTCAATTTACAGTGTCCCCGATTAGTGCTCTACAGCGCTAGAAGATTAGACACTTAAATAAAGTTCCTTACCTTTCCTTTTTTAACATCCAAAAATAAGGGGGGGGGGGGGGCCTCCGGGCCCCTCCACTGGATCTGTCACTGTTAATATGACAAGCGTTTCTTTAAGACGAATTTAGTTTCAAACTTGGCGGAAGAGTTTGGCGAGATAACCATGCAGCTTGAAATAATGGTGATGTTCTGTTAATTTTTGGTGAACCTACACTGATGTACCATAAACTTTCAGCGAGGAGTTTCATGGGTCGTTGAACGTCCCAAAAAGTTCCTTTTAACATGTTATGTTAGACGGGACATACTTTCTATAGTCCTATCCGGGAAGGTAAAAACACTGTTCAAGGCCGTGCATATACTGTCAGTTATAAAGGCACCCACAACTCAGTGTAGTACGACCAACGAAAACGAGATTAGTAAGATGTTTATAATCTCTTTACTGAAGAACACTCCCTCCTAAATTGGCCTATGACAGCGCGCTCACTCCCTGAGAAATTCAATGAATTAGCTATTTGCAGTTATTTTAAAGGATTAAGTAGTATTGGTTTGACTGTTTGGAGTATTAACTCACAAACTCCATCACCAAAGACCACGGAACCGAGGATGTGCAGGATTATTAGGACTACACACACTCATTAATGGTTTCAAGACAGTTAATGTGACAAACAATGATAGACAAAATAAAAAACAAAAAAACCGGACCAATGCTAGTTAGTAAAGATACAGCTTTTCGCTGCTTAAATATTCGTTTAGGACGGTAGGCTTTAAATCTAATCAACAGTGTTTCTTTTATTTGACATTGTATGTCAGAACAACCTTTTGCTAAAATGTGACATAGTTCTCGGGTCGGGTCGGGTGGAATATTATAGTCTGGTCCTCTGGGAACCCCAACAGGGCCGAGCTTCTCGTTGCGGACAGCGGAGCACCTTCATCGACACCTTGAAGCGTGACACTGGCCTGCAGTCAACAAGCGAGATTCGAACACTCATGCTGGATAGGTGGTTGTGGCAAGCCACCATTTGTTGTTCCCGAGGAGCCTCGACTTGATGATGATGATGGGGCGGCGTGACCAACACCATCTGGCAACTTCCGCTCCCGTCATCTCGTGCCAGAATGCCAGCTTCCTTGGGAGGCTCTCTCTCCGCTGGTGACGAGAATGGTACCACATGAGAGATTCAGTGACTTTTTCGTGGAATATTAAAGCGATCGAAATCTTACGTTAAATTTGACAAGGGTGGAACTGCACTGTGAGTAATTGAATAATTTTGGCGATAGCATCAATGGTTCAATGTCTTTGTTTTTAATTTATAATAGTAATATATTCCCCTAATTCTGTAAGTCTGCTTTAGGCGCTTGTTCAGGGTTGTTTTCACATCCATTCAATATGCTCCATTCACTTGTCAAGGATTGAAGTCAGAACTTGGAACAGTTTTCTCGGCCGGTATTTTCAGTTCGAAATTGACCAAATGGAGTTTATATCAGTTGGATATCATTATGTTTGATACACTCTTACAACACAGACGCCATGTTGGATCAACAACAACCGCGTGGTTTATTCTGATTGGTTAACAAACAATAACTGAACAATCGAACAACTAGAGAGATCCTGTGATGCCAGCGGTATCGCCATACATAATTGCCATACATAACATCCCCCCCCCTTCACATCACAATCTTTAAGATTAAAAAGAAAACTGTAAATAAATGAAAAAAAGATAAAATAAAATAATAATAATCTCAGCATTAATTCATCTGTGTCTGTCATTGTTCATGCTTCATAAAGTGTCCCTTGTAACATAACAACTAGTTACAGGTCTAGTCTGACTGGTTTCCTGACTTGTCTTCCACTTCTAGTTTTATAGAAGGGCGGGTCTTTAGCTTCCGCGATGTCCACTGGCGGTGGCACACCACCTGCTGGCATTTCCTCAGCAGGTGAGGGATTTAAGTGGTATTCCTGTGCAGTGGGGTCCACTTGTGGGCTTGCTGGGGACGTGGGAGCCGCATGTGTCTTGTCAGGCTCTGGTTCTGTCTGCTGAGCGATGTTTCCATGGCGTTTACGGTATTCCATATGAGACTTGGCTGAGTCGTTTCTTAGAGCCACTCTGTTACGCCTGATTCTTCGGCCGCTCACCTCTACCACGTATGATCTGGGCAAGGCATGTTTCTGGACTACGGTAGCCGCCCTCCACTCCTTTGACCCTGGCTCAGGTCTTACTCTGACATGATCGCCTGCTCTGAGTGGTGGTAGCTCTTTGGTTCCTTGGCGGTCATGGTAGTACTTCTGCTTGTCCTTGCCATGCTTCATTCTTGCTCTTATCTTCTGGGTGCTATGTGTTTCAGGCTCCAATAGACCACGTGCTATTGGGAGTGTCGTTCGAAGCCTGCGACCCATAGAGAGCTGTGACGGGGACAAGTCAATTGCTGGGAGTGGGGACGCCCTGTACTCTAGTAGCGCTTTTCTCTTGTCTTTGTTTTTTCTCCATATAGATTTCACTGTTTTGACTGCGGCTTCAGCCTCCCCATTTGCTTTGGGGTACTTCGGGCTTACTAGGACATGTTCAAAGGTGTAGCTTTTAGCAAATGTCTCAAATTCGCTACTTGTGTACTGGCTACCACAGTCAGTGACGAGTTTTGCTGGGATGCCGTGTCGACTGAAATGCTCTTTCAGGACTTCAATGGTCTCCAGGGATGTCAGATCCTTCAGTTTGGTCACCTCAATAAACTTGGAGAAGTAATCAACTAGCAACAGGTAATGTTCACCTTCAAAGGCGAAAATGTCTGAAGCGGCTCTTTCCCAAGGCAGGTCCGGAACAGGGCTCGGCATCAGAGGCTCTTTCTGTTGTGCAGGGGCATAATCATGGCACGTGGTACAATCCTTGACTTTGTCTTCTATCTGCCCACTCATGCCGGGCCAGTAAAGGGCTTCCCTGGCTCTTTGCTTACACTTTACGATTCCCAGATGTGTTCCATGTATGATTTCCAGCATGGCTGGCCTCATAGACGGGGGGACTACGATTCTCATTCCTCGGTAGATTACTCCATCTAGCACCGCGAGCTCATCACGTGTGTCCCAGTATTGGCGGATGCTGTGTGGGACTTGTTGCTTTGTGTCTGGCCAGCCGGCTTGGATCATAGCATACAATTCATGAAGCTCATTTGCTGTGTTTTGTTGGAGTTCTGCATACTTTGGCTCAGACACGGAGATTCTTTCCAACATGTTTACTTGTATCTCCTCTTCTTCCGGTGGAACCTCATTTAGACTTGCTCGGCTGAGAGTGTCTGCAAGGACTTGCTTCTTCCCTGGCAGGTATTCTACGCTTAGATCATAGCCACTCACTCTCAGCATCATTGCCTGCAATCTTAATGGTGCTGTTGTCAGGGGCTTGCGCAGTATCATTTCCAGGGGTTTGTGGTCAGTCTGGACCAGGGTTGTTTTCCCCAGAATGTACTCTCTGAACTTCTGTGTACTGAACACAATGGCCAGCATTTCTTTCTCTATTGGCGCCCAGTTGAGCTCTGATGGTCGAAGTTTTCGGGATGCGTAGGCTATTGGCCTTCCCTCTTGCAGTAGGACCGCACCCACAGCGCTGTTGCTGGCATCACATTGTATGGTCACATCTTTTCTGACATCATAGTAGGCTAACAGAGGAGCTTCACAGCACATATCCTTGAGCTTCTGGAACGCAGCTGCTTGTGGCTTGTCCCAGTGGAAGAGTACATCTTTCCTTGTCAGCTCCCGCAGTGGTGTTTCAACTTCAGCTAGCATTGGGAGGAACTTGGCTAGGTACTGGATAGATCCCAGGAACCGACGCACATCTTCTTTTGTTTCGGGGGGTGGCATGTCCTTCATAGCTCTTACTTTTTCCGGATCTGGTTTAAGGCCCTCTGCTGAGATGATGTGGCCCACATATGGAACTTGTTGTTTTCGCACTTTGACCTTCTCGAAGTTCAGCTTAAGGTTGTAGGTTCTGGCGCGGTGGAGAACTTCATTTAGGACTGAGTCGTGGTGGGCAATGTCACGTCCTGCAATCAGTATGTCATCCATGATGGCATATGCGTGATCAATATCCTCCAACATTTCATCCATGGCCCTTTGGTACAGCTCTGGAGCTGATTTGATTCCAAATGGTAGTTTTAACCATCTGTATCTGCCTATTGGGGTGTTCATTGTTGTCAGTAGACTAGACTCGTAGTCTAGTTTCATCTGGAGATACCCACTCTTCGCATCAAGGACTGTAAACACTTTTGCCTCAGGTATCCTGGCTGCAATTTCCTCTACAGTGGGGATTGGATAATGCTCCCGCTTTACTGCTTTATTGAGATCACCCGGGTCAAGGCAGATCCTGATCTTTTCACCTCGACTTGAAACTACCATAGAGTTAACCCAGTCAGTGGGCTGTGAAACTTTGGCTAAGTGTCCTTCCTTTTCCATTTCCTTAAGCTTCGCTGTGATCTTGGGCAGGAGTGCTGCAGGTTGTCTACGAGGTCCATGCACTACTGGTGTTGCTTTGGGGTCAATCTTGATGGAGTAAGTTCCAGGCATGGCTCCTGATGCACTTAGTAAATCTGGATACTGGTTGTGTAGCTCCTTTAAGCTTGGATCTACATGTTCCTGTAGATTATGTACCCGCTGAACCAGGTTGAGGGCTTGACAAACTTCACCTGACAATATTGGCTTCTGCTCACTATCTATGACATAGAAGTTCACATTTAACTCCCTGTCCTTAAATCTTACGGGAAGGGTGACGTAGCCCTTTGGTGTGATTCGGTGTTGGCTGTATGACACCAGGGTCTTCTTGGTTTGTTTGATCAGGGCCCTGGGTGCTACTTGCTTGAGATGAGTAATGTTGATAACACTTGCATAGGCACCAGTGTCGAGTTGACAGTGCAGAGTACTGTTACCCACTTCTACCACCGCCCACCATTCATCACTTTCACTGGTTTTTGTTTTGTCACGGATGCCATTCATTTCCAGGCTTGCTACATGAAGTAGTTGCACATCACTTTCAGGACCCTCCTCATCACTAGAATAGCCTTCTCCAGGATAGTCCATTTCATTTAGTAAGTTGACATTGCTTTTCTTGCTTCTGCACACATTAGCAAAATGTCCAATTTTCTTACACTTGTTGCACGACTCCTTTCTGGCAGGGCATTTTTCATGTGGCTTGTGGGCATTGTATCCACATCTATCACATTTTGGAACTTGCACATTTTTCTCTTTTGGTACCTTGTTTTTGGGCTTTTTGGACGAGCCCCCCTTCCATGCAAGTTTATTGACCTCCACTTTAGGGTCTTCGCCAGACATCACTTGCATTCCATCCTTAGTCGCCTCGAACATCCGACCGATATCGATCGCCATTTCAAGGGTGAGGTGTTTACTTTTCTCCAAGCAGCGTTGCCTGACTCGCTCGTCCAGAGATTTGCATGCGATGGCGTTCCGAATCAATTTATTCGACTCAGTCATGTCCAGACCACGCGCCAGGAGCTTAAGATCGGTGACAAAGGAGTCAAAGGTTTCTCCTTGTAACTGACGTCTTCGGTCAAATTTAACTGCTGCCATAATCGGGTTCTTCTTGGCTTCGAGGTGTGCTTTGAACTTTCCGACGACTCTTTCGAGTATGTCTCTCTCATTTACATCTTGAGCACTTTCTCCTGTTCCCACACGAACAGTTTCCCACTGGAAGGTAAGGTAAATTTCCCGGCCTTTGTCGCCGACGAAGCTCATAAGGTTACATATTTTTTCCTTTTCAGTGCATTTGCTGAGCGGTCCTCCAAACGTGAATTCGCAGTGTTGATAGAACCTTTCCCATTCTTTACTCAGGTCTGCAGCAGCCCAGTTCATAGTTGGCCATTTGTACGACGAATTTGCGTATCCTTCGGCCATGCTCGGTTCAGTGGCGTTCGTTATCCTCTATTCTGACACCATGTTTGATACACTCTTACAACACAGACGCCATGTTGGATCAACAACAACCGCGTGGTTTATTCTGATTGGTTAACAAACAATAACTGAACAATCGAACAACTAGAGAGATCCTGTGATGCCAGCGGTATCGCCATACATAATTGCCATACATAACACATTATCCAAGAGTATGGTCATCATAAAATGTACGTCAAAAATTCAATTGCCTCGAAGCACGCACGACATCTTGTTAGCAGAGCACGTAACGATCCTCGTCCCTAGTCTCCAGGGTCTTCGCCAGAAACGCCTGGACTAATGACCCCCCTTTTGGCAAGCATATGACGACGAAAGCCAATTGCATTTTTAGACTCCGGCTTCCTAAGGAATCGCGAGTAATAAAGTGTTCAATAAAGCAAATGGTAAATTAAAGTGTTTAAGAATATGAATCTAGGCTTATTTTGAGGGAAAGGTGCACCGCACGTTCTTTGGTAGGAACGGCGTAGCTTACCACAGGCACCAGAGATCACAATGCGAACACATAACTGATATATAAAGTGGTTCTCATAGCTTCTATTGCATTATCTACCGCAATAGAACAGCAAACAAGTTAGCTTAGGTGTCGCTAATGGTCATGTATTTCGAAGCTAAATCATCCATACACGTGGCCAAGTGTGTGGGATGAAGTGCAGCCCTAAGCCAACACCACTGGGGATTAC
>OX421452.1:6961799-6964299 GCA_949126865.1 Montipora capitata | reverse complement strand
AGATATGAATTCCCAGTGTTATCTAAATCCATCGAAACAGAGACTGCTGTATTCTATGGGAAAGGAGCATTAAAACAGCTGCCTCGAGGCAAAAGAAGATTGAAATGGTTTGCTTGAGCAGAATCATTGTGCTACATTAAAGTGATTGGACTCTTAATACAGAGCTGAGTTTGTAGAAAATTGTAGCGGCTCGAAAACCGTTGGAATTTTCTCAATCAAACAAGTTTCCTCATGTTTCTCATCGCTCATTTCATCCCTCCAAAGAGCAATAACTCTGTAAAAAGAATTTCCATCTCCTCTGACAACGACTTTTCTCCTTTAAGGTATATTTCCAGAAGCCGTAATTCGTTTACGCAAGACGTAACTAACAAGGAAACAGCCTAGACACACGTAAACACAACTAAAAGGGATTTACTGTGTTATTTCCTCCAGATTTGTACCTAATTTTGTAATATTTCGAGACCATGACGAGATGTTAATTTCACAATAAACAGCAATAAACCTTACGGATCCTCACCCGAGCAAGGTTAACCCGAGTAAATTTTATCTCATATTTCACTGTTATTCAAACAAAAACTTACATTTGCCACGTATCAACATTGCCCAAATCGATTTCGGATAAATCTGTGTCGAAAAAAGCGTTGATCTCTCTCTAAAATCATTTTTTTGGCGTCGAAATAAGTTTCCGCCATACATTTTCTTATAGCGACTTGCAATGTTTGCCTCCTGGCGATCCCAGAACCCTCTGCGTATAAAGGGGGATCCGATTACTGGCAACTCAAATCATTCCTCGAGGAGCCTTATTCACGATAGCCACCATGTTGGATTTGCTATTATCATGCAAATTAGCTACACACTTCTGAGGGGGCAAACAACACAAGTTCGAGAGGTTATAACGAACATCTTAGCCACACAGATGATTTGTTTCATGTTCATTGAATGTTTATCACCTAAGTAGTAAAACAGAATGCTTGCACAAGTTACTTCGGTTTTTTTACTGAAAAACTAGCAGATAACGAAATAGAAAGTCAAAATGTCGGAGGCAATCAAAAGATATAAAATTATTATAAAAGGTACTTAATTCTAAATTCTAAAATGTACTTTTAGCAATGTTAATTCCATATTTCGACGTGCCGATTTTCCGCAATTTGCCTTTATTCCAATGTTTGCCCCCCAGCATAACACATGGCTAATTTGCATGACAATTTGAAAACCAACATGGCCGCTATCGTGAATAAGGGTTATTGTGACAAGAGCAAGTTTATCACGTTACCATGGAAGTTTACTTCAATTTATTGGTGCTAATCAGGTTTTGAACAACTGCTCAGATTACAATCTAATTACTGGGTTGCCGTATGGCAATCCCAGTCGGAAAGTGGGTGGCGTTTGTTCGGTGTTATTCTTTTTTTTTTTTTGCGTGTGGGTAAAAGTCTTGCCTGTCACTTCCCTGCTGAGTGGTATCTTTGTGCATAGAGCCTTATGTGCCCTTTGTGCACAGCGGATTCGTTTAAGAGCGCCAACACCAGAGGCAACTTTCTTAATTAACTTCTCAATGTGAGAGCCCCAAGAGAGATTTTCATCTATATAGACACCTAAGGATTTTGCAGTAGATACTTGATTAACAGGAACACCGCCAATGGTAAGATGCGGAGGTCTCGGTAAAGTATCTAATTGCTGCCTTGAGCCAATTAACATAAATTCAGTTTTAGTTGCATTCAATGTAAGTTTATTAGAGACAAGCCAATTATTGACTGACTCGAGATCTCGATTTAAAGTCTCGTCTATGGCGGTTATATCATTGCTTGAAAATGTTAGATGCGTATCATCTGCGTACATCCTAGGCTGAGAGCTTAACAAACAGTTCGATAAGTCATTAATATATATCAAGAACAATAATGGACCCAAAATTGTTCCCTGAGGTACACCGCAACTAAGAGGTAGCTTATCAGATAAGCAACCATTAATAAAGCATTTTTGCTGACGGTTATCCAGATATGACTTAAACCAATTTAGTGAATTCCCTTGAACACCATAGGAACTTAATTTAGATAACAGAATGTCATGATCAACCGTATCAAACGCCTTTTTAAGATCAAGGAAAACAACAGCATTTACATTTCCTTTATCAATATTATAAGCCCAATTATTAGTTGCATCAAGTGAAGCTGTGACCGTTGAGTGAAGAGATCGAAAACCTGATTGATGTGTGGCGATCATGTTATTATCAGAGAGGTAAGCATACAGTTGATCATAGATAATCCGTTCAAATACTTTAGCCACAACGGGGATGATTGAAATGGGACGATAATTATTCATTTCCGCTCTTTCACCTTGTTTGAACAAGGGAATGACTTTGGAACACTTCCACTCTTCAGGGAAAACTCCAGTGATTATCGAGAAAACGTACTCTATTGTTATCAATTGGTTGAAGTTCAAAACGCTTCCGGTTGGGATGTAAATGGAACACACGTTTTTAATTCGTTCCACTGGAAAATTTCCG
>OX421452.1:6949299-6956799 GCA_949126865.1 Montipora capitata | reverse complement strand
TACCCAAATTGTGGAGAACATATAACATATCCACCGACTGACATTCACTGCAAAAAATGTGTCTATGGAAAGACATTTTCAGAAGCGTATGATTACAGCGGGTGCAAATCATGTCATAAATGTGCAGATCATGAAATAGTCACCAAGAATTGCCACCGTGACTCTGACACAGTTTGCAGTGGGCCTTGTATCCAAGGATATTTCTACCGCAATTCAACTCATGACTGCCAAAAGTGTTCTTACTGTTGCAACGATGGCAAAGATGAGAAACAGCAGGAGTGCATCGAGCAGGGATTAAAAGCTACTCATCGATATTGTGCTCCAAGACCAGATAAAAGATGTGGACAAGCTCCAGCATCACTGGCTACACCACCACATAATCCAATAACCACGAGTTCAACAAAATATCTTAATAAATCCAAAGACCAACAACAAACTGTTAGAATTGCCTTGATTTTGTCATGTACTGGAATTGGCATATGCTCAGTATTTGGTGGAATACATATTTGGCGAAGGTGGCGCAAACGAAGGAATGGGAGGCTTCGTAATGCAGAAAATGGGGCTTTGGTCATAGAAGCTGTGAATATCCCTCCAACAAATGAAGGGAGCCAAAGTAAGTTTTAGTTTATATAATCTCAAACATTATGTTTTTAGTGCAGTAGGTGTCCACTTGAGACCATTAACATCATTCCTTTTCATCTTGAAAGATAAACTTATTTATTATCTGCATATCCAGCTTAGCCATTCAAAAAAGTGAAATCTCAAGGAGGAAACTGCCAAACATGCTCTTTTTAGCAAAGACATCCTCGACTTCAGATATTGTTATTTAATTAAGTGCCATTTCAAAAGCATACTTGTAGGTGGACTGTTTGTAGACACATATTTTCCTCATAGGTAGGGAGAGTTAATTGTCTTAGAGGTTGAAAATATCAACTTTGAGGTTAGCTATGTTCTTGAACACTCAAAAATAATTATTTATACTCTTATTTTTGACTTTGTAAAGATCATGGTGGACAAGAGATGGTACGCATGCCAAGAGTAGTAGGAATACAACAAAATGAAGGTTTTGTGTCCAACAATTCCACACCACAAGGATCCTGCAGGGTTACACTTTCTCACTCTGATGATGAATTGGACGAATCACCAGAAGTAAAAGTTAAACCCATCAAGCATCTACATGTATGGAAGCAACAGAAAAGCAAGGAAGAGAAAAAAGAGAAGAATGGTAAATACAAGCCATTATGACAAAATTATTATTGTTATATAGACAGGAGTGTTTTACTGGAAAATATACCACTCATAAAATCATACAAAACTACATCTGGGACCCAAGTAGCTTATTTTCCATATCCTCACTAGTGAGGTTATTGATGACATCATTTCCCACCTTTGCATGGTTGTTCGTGCAAACAGTTAGTGAAAAATGGCGAGTAATAGATCAGTGAAGTTCTCTGAAGCTGACGTAAAATCCTTCTATGACACGATAAAAAATAAAAATTCATACAACTTCAAATACATAATTCAAGGAGATCCTTGCAAGTGAAGAAGAAATACGAAAATTGAAGAAATTTTGGCCACCAAGCTGCAAGAAGTTTCAATAAAGTTTGTGCTTGGTGTTAGAAAGAAAAATGGTGAGCAAAACACTCAGCCTGTCTGTACAATAAAAAGAAAATTACACAATGGCTTGAAGATATGTTATTTTCTCGTGTTAAAAATAGTATTTTACTCACTTGCTGCTCTCGTTCGTGAAATAGATTTTTTACCACTCAAAATACAATTTATATCTTTGCACCACCTTGCAATATCCTCTAGTTATTATATGAACACCAATGAAATACCAGTGAGCTTTGGTGTGAAAACATGATATCTTCACACGTGAAGAGAACATAAGAATAAGTTTAAAACATTCTACTTCACTTGATTACATGTTGTATTCGATGCTGATGACGCGCATACTTTCAAACTTTGTCTGCTGTAAATGTCGGAGGATTAATAATTTAGTTAGATGTTCTTGTTTATTTTTTTATTATTTTTTTATTTTTTAATCTTTTAGAAATTACCAGCAGGGAGGGATTGACTTCTTGATACTATTTTCTGCTTAAGTCAATAACTAAGAGGTTAATATTATTAGCACCATGCCATCCTTGTTTTCTTGGTCCATACTATAGGTTGGAGCACTTCAATTTACGGCCAGATTGTGAAGCCATAAACTAGAGATTAAAAAATTTGGGCTGTAACTTATATGGTACAATGACCTCAATTCAGTTAAAGCAGACCACATCCTGGTATCATGATCAACGCTTACTAGTTAAAAGATGAGTCAGTGAGCAGCTTTTGGAACTACAGGTGCTCAGTTTCAAACTCTGTGACTTTAATTTAAAATTTGTTTAAAATTTTCTTTGATGAATGTAGCCGATAGCTTTAACTTCTTTCAGAGGTAATTTATTCTTAACCGTATGGCACTGTAGAGACGTCAGGAGCACACGAAGAAGCCATTGAAGCAGCCCGCCAAGACATCAAGGCTCATTTTAAACTAATATGTTTAAAGCAGTACAGCTTATGGGTCATCTTTCTATTAAGTTAACATAAGTAATGAAATTGAAGTATACATTATATAATACACCAGCAAAAATTACAGTTCAAGTCTAAGGATAAACGAGATGCTTCTGTGAAGCATACACTGGGTTGCCTGTGGTACGTGCTACAGAAAATCAGAAGGCACTGAATTGTGTGGTATTGAAATACAGCATTCCAGTCTCTGAAGAACAACAAATAAAGGAGAAGCGAGAAACATTGGCTTCTGGGCTGACATGTTGATAATTTTCAAGTTCCCTCACAACTTCTGTTTACCACAAGTGTGCCCTCTGAGCATCTGACGGCTTTCTAATACTAAAGTTCACTGAAGTTAAGCCCTGCCGGGCGGGGTTAGTGTTTGGATGGGAGACCAAGACAACATTCCCCTCAAAAAACAGAAGCATCGGACCGAAAATACTATTAACTCTAACAAATGCGAACTCAGCAAGGTACAGATCTTGTTAGCTTGCTTTATGCAAAACAAATATTGATGAAAAAGCAAATAACTATTGATACACAGTTTCCAGAAAGAGCAGAAGGAAGTTTCCCGGACGGTCGATCGAGAATAAAATATTTACGACATGAAAACAACATTAATTTTGAACCGTGAATATAGAATATAAAAAGTTACAATCAGCGACAAACATTTTGGGAGATTTTTGCTACGTTCAAGTAAATTGCAAAATCGAAAGTGACATGGCCGGAATTCAGCGGGTGCTGTGATTAAGTTACCGCGGCATGTTTACTCGCCAAACAGTGAAGCATCTGTGTCAAATGATGGCAAGATACCGGGTTTTTGTAAGTTTCTTTTTCTGGCAAGTGTTATAAAGTTTGACAATGAAATGAGCGAAGTCAAAACAAAGATCACAATCGCCCAACTCTTGTTTATGCAAAGTCAAATTTACTCTCCAAGACGCGTACGACGTTATTATCATCAGGTAATTCCATCATTCTGGAAATAGCAGCTACTTTATTATTCATCTACGTCACAAGTTTTCACTGATTTTGGGGCTCATTTTGTTGAAACTCAAGCACACTTTCAACAGGCCTGTGAACCCTTCCTGCTTACAGAGCAATACTAAAAAACTTCTCCCATATCACATTTCAACCTTAAGCTCGAAAATTCAATACACAACATGATATTATAATTCACAAAGGCAGAAAATACCACAGAATCCTTTTCCAGCGAAAGTTTTATTAAAACTTACAACATATTTGCTCTTAGAGGCGAAAATCTCTTCCTATTTCATTGCGTGCGTGAAGACAAGAAACTCAATTGTGTCAAATTACCATGTACTTCAGGTAAATAATGCTCACTTTGATTTCGTCTCGACGGGCGATAGATTGTTGTCGAAGTCCAGTACTCGTCGCTTTTGAGATTCATGCCTAGTTTATCCAACTGACTTTCCATTATTGAGCTCCATAAGGGTATATTTTGTTTAAGAATCCACTAAAACGCCATTCGCGTTACATGACTTTCGACGCCATTGCAGGCTAAGTTAATGATTCTACTGTGTCCACCAGAGAAATTTACGCAGTTCCACTACCCTCTCGATCCTACGAAAATACGCGCAGAAGGCTCTATGCACAAAGACACCACTTACCAGGGGAGTGACAGGCAAGACTTTTACCGACACGGAAAAAAATACTAAACGAGATCGAAGTTGCAAGTCATTTATTGATTCTTCATTATCAACATCGACAACAACAGATAGCTGTGCGCCTTTCTCAAATAGGTTACAGTTATTGAATGCATTCAAAATAGGTTCATCCAAACATAAAACGCTGCACCAAGCATGGTACAAAATGCTGACAACATTAGTGAGGATGATTCCAAACGATACAAATAGTTGAATATGAAATAGCATTACAGCTCGAAATACACAGAAATTCAGTAATTGCAGAAAACAAACAGCCATAATAATACAAATGGATAGAAAATTCACCTTCTTTTTCAGAATTTTAATTAAATGCATCCGGCTCAGCAGACTATCTTTCTGCGACTCGAAGGCGTCAGTACTGACTTTGTGCTCACCAACTTTCTTCTCTTGGAGGCTTTCACAGTTCTGTGCTTGTCTTGTTTGGTATTTGGTTTCAAAGCAGTTCATATCAGTGTAGTTCATATCATAATTCTCATATATTTGCTCATTTAGTGCACATTTGTTCTCAATATAGCTTTCTCTCAGTTCGCGGACCGACCCGGGCCAAAACATTCGCTCAATGACATCTTTTAGTGTGGGTCTACCGCGAACGGCGTGTGCATAAGTGAGTGGTTTGAGCGTTCCCAGCAAGAAGCTCAATACAACAAAAAGCCACATGGCCACAAAACACGTAATGCCTTCGAACTCTGGTCTAAGGCAACTAACTTCACCACAATTTGATCGCGCAGGAGTGACAATGAAATGGTTCTTCTCAATCATGTGATTCTGCCTGTCAACTTCCCTGTCAAAAAGGCATTATGCTGAGGATCGAAATCCTCCAATCATCATCAACTATTTCATTTCGCATGTCAAGTGGTTGCTGACACAGCAAATGTTCTTCATTCCGCAAACATAGCTGGTCACGTCCTCGAGATGATACACAGAAGGCGTAACAACTGGTGCAGAAGGAACAGAAATGGATTGTTTTAACTCTGTACGTACTGCCGCAAAGCAAAGCTAATAGCTCATAAACATTAGCGAAAAATGATTTCATAATTCATAGCCAAATCACCACGGGCAAACAAAATCCTCGCATGCATATGTCGCATACTCGTAACGGTTTTCTAATGATTGACAGATTTCTTTCTTTATAAGGCAATCATGGAAAGGGCCCGGACGCACTAGGCAAATTTTTATTTTGCGAAAAAATCAGTCACCAGTTCCCTGAGACAAGTGCGACCGGTGATTATTTTATAAAGGCTTACCAAACTTTCGAAACGCCGTCGTCCTGCCTGGGAGCAGGACAAATTTTTGTCAGAGGTGAAATCTGACAGATTTGTCAATTTACATACCATGATTATGATGATTTGAAGGAAAATGTCATTTAATCTCTATTTTTAGTCGGAGTACTTGGTGTTTATTTCGGTATGATTGACACTTGCGGTTAACAAATGTTTTACAGTCTCAGACTCTCAGTGGTTCCACGCGTGAAAAATTGAAAATTTGAGCCAAATTTCGTCGACATTTTTGGAAGGGCCAAACAAATTTTGTCAGTCCAGTGCGTCCGAAACCAAACCCCAAAAGCGGCAAAGATCTGAGGTAGCTTCCCCTGTGCGTACTAGATAAGATTAACGAAACTTTTAAGACGTGTAAACAAATATTACACATATGCAAATTAGTTAACCTTGGATAATACGCAACGATATTCAGAACAGGCAGAAAAATCTCACAAAAACCTTTTCCAGCCAAAAGTAATTTTATTGAAACAAACAACATATTTGCTATTAGAGGGAAGGAAAAACTTCCCATTTCATTGCGTGCGTGCAAACAAGCTGCCAACACACTCCGTGTCAAAAACGCGACTAAATAAATTTCCCACCAGTGTTCAGCATCAAACCCTTTGCTGAAAAACCCTTTACTTGAATTATCAAGTGAAATATAGCAACAAGCTTTCTTTCAAATAATTTTTGACTAACAATAATTAGTGAAATTTGATTTCAGTGTTGTACAAAACACCAAACTTGGTAACAATATTAGAACTACGGCTCACTTTGATTACGGCTCGACGGGCGAAAGATTGTTGTCGAAGTCCATTACTCGTCGGGTTCCTGAGAAACGTATCTATTTTGACTTCAGGGTGAACTATTTACACAATCGCGAGCCATTTAATTGAAAGTCTAAACATCTATGAGATACAAAAAAACAGACTTGCGAATTACCGCAAATCACAATGCTGACAAGCACAAAAGTAGAAGAAATGGTCAAATAATTATGAAGTTTGTTACTATTTTAATGTTTTTGTTTTAGAGTAAAGGGGATATTTCTCACACTCAAATTTCGCAAAAACGTGACTTTCATGGAAACAATCTTCGCACTAGCAAGTCGTAGCAATAAATTGGATTAACAACCAAGGTAGTTAAAGGAATATTGTTGGCTTCCCAAATAAACTTCATTTCTTGGCTTTACACTACACTGACAAAATTCTCAACACAGGAATTTTTAGTTATTGTTTAAAATCTTTCTCAATTCGGAGAAATCGACCGGTCCGCGAATATTTTACGAGTTTTTTTCAATGGGATGTCAAATGGATGTCATGCATAATCGGGCGATCAAGTTGCGCGTGTGATCCGTTATAAATATTTTTTCACAACATGATTCCGAACCGTTAGTATCACCACAGAAGACAAGAACATCATTCTAAAAGCTTATTCTACGCAAAAAGTGGGTTGTGGAGGTAGTTTTGTGAGTGGAAATCAAGGTTACGCGGCAGACGGCAAATACAAACTCACGATTTAATTAAGTTAACACACCAGAAAGACGCTAACCAGATTTCGACAAGAAAATGCTTTACAATTGCCATAAAAACTATCCAGTTAAGCTCGCATATCATAAAACATGATGAATTCATAAAGGCCACCTTTTCCAGCGAACAATTTTTTGAAACAAAGAACATATTTGCTATTAGAGGCAAAAACCCCTTCTATTTCATTACGTGCGTGAAGAGAAGTAACTCAATCGTGTCAAATATGCCCAATATTGCAACAATCTAAATTTCAGGGTCAAACTGTTTCCATGAAGAACCTTTTCCTTGAACAATGAAGCACAAAATACACGACAAGCTTTCTTTCAAATAATTCTTCGCTGTCACATTTCCAATTATTTTCTTTACCTGCAGACTGTGCAGAATTGATCACAGATCCACGTAAGGTGTTCGATTCGTTCTCTGTCTTTGTTGAACCCATAAGTTACCAGAGAATTTTCCATTTGGTTTCAGTGTTCTACATAA
>OX421452.1:6929299-6941799 GCA_949126865.1 Montipora capitata | reverse complement strand
AGCGTCAAATGTTGTAGAATTACTAGATCCTGTTAATTTGGGCATTAGAACTGCAGTTGTAGCTGGCAGAGACGGGAAAGCTGGCTGCTTTGCTGAATTTGATGTTGTTTGTGCAAACAGGTGATCCGCAGACGTGGCAAACCTACCCGGCTCCTGTTGATCTACAGTCCCGTACAAAATTGTTGAAACACTTTACAATACCTTGCCCTCCCACAATGTTGTTTTGGCAAATGGGCTCAGAAACTCGCGTTAAAACAACATTGTGAGGGAAGAGTGAGCTGCGAAAGCGTCAGATCTGCATAGTCGTGTACTGTTCCAACGAATTTTGTCACAGACTGTATTTGTGAGGAATTTAAACTATTTATAGAACGCTTTGACAGGGTCATAAGTGACACAGCTTTACAGTCGCCTTCATAACCGGTACGATAGCGCTGCGTAACGTTTTTATTCGTAACTGAGTTTGATGTACAGTGTTTGAATTTCCTTTTGGTATATATCCACAATGATAAAAAGAGCGAAATTATTTAGATTTAGCTAAGAAGAGAGTCATGATCTGAAGTATGGATTTTCTTGCTGCCATTGATAGCGTGACAAGGGCGCGAGCGAATTTGTTTTATCTCGCATTGAAAGGTTTTCTCTTCGTAAAGTAGCTAGAATGCGCTACATTTCTCCTAAAAGCGCTTGGAGATTAATCAGTGACGATTTTCCTGGAGCGGAAAGCACATACAAAGGGTTAACAGTTAAGAGAAAACCTATCCAGCCATTGTTTAACAGAGGACGCCCATGGAAGTTATGTCAAAGAAGGCAAGGGAGGCCCACAAGAGCGAAGAAGACGGGGTGTCTACAATTGCTGTATCTGCGAGAAAAGTTTGTCGCTTTCTAACTTCTAAAGGATATTACTACCTACAATCAACAAAAAAGGACTTTCGACTTTTTGGATGTGCTAAAAAGATTAAGATTTGCGCTAAAAATGAGATGACACCATACTGAATATATATGGACGAAGGATATTGCCTTTTACCTTGATGTAGTTTCCTTCAGGAGGTCGTATAAAATACTAACTGATGCGGTATTTTATATAAAATGACGATGTATCGCCAACTGCCAAATATTGTTACGGCTTAAAATTAGTTTGCACATATATGTATTACCCGGCCCAATGTTACGCGAGTAAAACTTCATAAGACCCGGAAAATTTAAAAGAATACTTTTTAGTTAGTACACTTTTTATTTTATAACTCTTCGACAATTTCTGTCGGTAAGAGACATGGAAATGCAGGAAACACAAGTTATAGTTATCAAAAACACGAATTTTGCACAAGGATAGAAACTTATGACACGTGATGTAAAACTCATTGCGTGAGCAACTTTGTCCCAAAATGGTGACACGCAGTTTGAAAACGTTACAGTATTAGACGGTTTCTACTGACTGTTTCTTTCATAACAACTCCATTGTAGGCTAATTTTATATCACTTAACATTTTTCGAGCGTAATTTCGCTAGACAAAACCAACAAGAAAAGAAAACAACGACATTGTGCTAGTGTGCACGAGTCACCACTTTAAGAATTAAATTTAGCAGGATATTTTTTCTCAGTGAATTGAAAACGTCACCATGCACATTTGCCTCAAAAATGGCTATTTTCTGTACTATAGTGTCCAAAACAATCGAGTCACCTTCTGTGTTTACTGCCCTTTCTGACTGTTTTATCATCGTGGTTCAATTGTGCATATTTCTCACCAGAAAAGCTTTCTTAAAAATGGTGACTCGTTGGTGACTCGTTGAATTACAGACTTTGTGAGAACATCAAGGCCGAATAAAACGGGAGCATGGGGAAATAGACTGTTGTTCTTTTTCGGGAATTTGTGCCGCATGGCATGAATGAAAAGACTTTCGACCAGCGAACGCGCATCTAACAAAGGTGAACTCTTCCTTGCTGGCGCAAAATATTGGAGAATCGGGTAAAATGTCAACCTCCCGTGCGGAATGTGTTTTGAGTGTAGGTAAATGAACTTTGTGGCCTTCCAAAAGAAGTGAAAAATGGTGCCGTGCGTTAATTTAGGGTCACCAACGAAAGTCATTTGAGAACTGAATCATTACATCGCTTTCAGTACTGACAGCATCAACCAAAGCGATCGTGGTCGTACCACAGGATTACAAAACGGTTCGAAAACAGAGTTTAGAGAATTTATAAAGTATTTTGCCACAACCAGCAACCCCCGTTAACAAGATATTACGATATTTTCCTTCACGCAATAAAACTGGAACGGCCTCTGCAAATTCATCCTGGTTAAGGTCGTTCCTAAGCAGAACATGCTCAGCCACAGTCAACCTTCTATGAAACGGCTTTTTTTTTTTGGAACGAGAAACAACAATCAATTTCAAACAAACCTGAACATGATGTATGTTTCCATTTATTGTCGAATTTATCACAAATATGGCGCAACATCTCACTCTAGGCCGCTAGAAATCAGGGGTTTCCTTCTCCTAAAATGTAGCATATTTCCCGCCAATTCTTTTCATAACTGAAATTGGCAAAATTGTTGAAACACTTTACAATACCTTGCCCTCCCACAATGTTGTTTTGGCAAATGGGCTCAGAAAGTCGCCTTAAAACAACATTGTGAGGGAAGAGGGAGCTGCGAAAGCGTCAGATCTGCATAGTCGTGTACTGTTCCAACGAATTTTGTCACAAGCTGTAGGTAGCACAAAAGTAGCATCTTGCGGAGTTGACAAAGACACCTCCTCTGCAGAATGTGATGTAGTTCGTTTGGGTTGCTTCGCAGAAGTGGTTGTACACTTGGAATTATCTCCTGCAGCTGTCGTGGCTGGAGGAGCTGAGAAGGGAAGCTGTTTTGCAGATCTACCTGATGTGATTCGGTTCGACGGCTGATGCGAAGACGGTGAAAGTTGAACACATCGCTTTACAGAATATTCTGAATTTAGATCAGACGGTGTATTGTCTAGAGATTGAGCTCTCCGAATAAACTGATCCATTTTGTCTACAAATTTAACGCAATTCCTACATAACACTGTTGACCTTCCTGAGTTCGTATCGTCCTCAGAAATTTTTATACCACACGTTTTATAAACTTTCGAACACAGATCTTTTGTTGAACCGGCCTTGCTGAATATTCGAAGCATATAGCGACCCTCATGAGAACCACCGCAAAGCCTGGAAAGTGGATTTCTTTCAAAAATCTTTGTTGGAGTGGAAACGCTCTCCGCCATTTCGATTTCGGTGTAATGCATAAATTATTGTTATTGAGCCATTTTTGTACATAAATTACCTAAATCGCGAGTCGGAAGAATATATATACTTCCTACGGGATACGGAAACATAAATAAAACATTGCAGATTTGTGACTACGATGAAAATAAAACACGAATAAAAAGAAACGGTTACCCGGATTTATACCGTGCTCTGCCTACATAGGCAGCCCAAGCTCGCGTCACTATACAGACAGCCGTTGAGAATTTAAACGCGTTATAAGACTTTGTATGAGAAATAAAATACCGTCGATTTTGAAGCCTAAAAAACGCTCAATTTAACGTTCATTCAATAAAAGGAATGAAAATGACTCACATTGGAAACACGGAATTCCCGAAACGGTAAAATAAGCTCCAAAAAGCACAAGAATACACCAGAGGTGAGTCCTTTTCATTTCTTTTATTGAATGAACGTTAAATTGAGCGTTTTTTAGGCATCCTCAGGAGCACCGGGTTGACATGAGCGAAAGCGTTCCCGAAGTGGCTCCATATTTGCAATTGGCCGAAAATCATCCATCAGTCCACAAGA
This sequence comes from Montipora capitata, assembly GCA_949126865.1. Taxonomy (NCBI): domain Eukaryota; kingdom Metazoa; phylum Cnidaria; class Anthozoa; order Scleractinia; family Acroporidae; genus Montipora; species Montipora capitata. The sequence goes on along the minus strand of OX421452.1, from coordinate 6,938,000 downwards.
TGCAAAGCCAGATTATCAGTCTTTGTCTGCACCTGGAGAGGTGATTTTGTTGAATTAGAAAACGCGGATTCTGCACTTTATAATTTCTTTTTATGTCATTGCTTTTCTTTAACACTGATTCAATGATTTTTCGTGCTTTTTTCAAAGGATCCAGATCAACCCTTAGGTAAGCCAATTTATTTCACGATTTTGCTTTGGTTCGTTTGAATAAGTTTACGTACTGTTTGAAAAAACGAGGAGCATAGTTTCATCGGGTTTAAAAGGGCTATCTTTAAAAGAGAGAATGCGGAATGGCGAACGGGGAACGGGGAATCTTTAAAATGTAGAATCTTTAAAACCAGGAATCTTTAAAACCGGGAATCTTTAAAATGGGGAATCTTTAAAACCGGGAATCTTTAAAACGGAAAATCTTTAAAACCGGGAATCTTTAAAATGTCCAGAAATACAGTGGACTTGACTTTCCTTAAACTTGCGCTAGCGAATCGAAAAAGCATGACCCATAATTTCAAAAACATTTTGCTGTTACATTTTACACCACCTCCGGACATCAGAGTGATGGCTTCTCTTTAGCAATGTTGTCAATAAACTTTTAGAATACGAAAATATCACGCATTTAAACTTTGGAAAGGTTGGCAGCTTAAGTGTGTCGCCAGCAGTACATGAACAATTCACTATCTCCCGCAATTTTTAATAAATGTTCCGCCTAGTTGGAGTGAGTGGGATTTCCCTATAAAGACAGCGTGTCTGAGATAAGTTATCTCGTTTGTCGGTCGGTAAACACCTCAAAAGATACAAAAATTTGGTTTTATCAACGGAGTTGATAATGTAAATTGGCCACCGTACAGAGATTCTAAAAGCTGACGTTTCGAGCGTTAGCCCTTCGTCAGAGCGAATCGAGGGATTATGGGTTACGTGTAGTTTTATAGTAGAGTAGGAGCTACGCTATTGGTGGTAACATGGCAACGTGAAAAATAGGAATATATTAGTTAAATGAAAAGCGTTCGTTAATACCGTGAGGATTAAGGGTGCCGATTTGAAAGATGAATTTTTGTTCCAGATTCTTGCGGCTTTCCGTCGTACCTAGATGTAGGGAAAGGCCGCAGATAGCCATGTGTTTTTTGGAGTGGTTAGGCAGATTAAAATGGCGAGCGACTGGCTTAGATGCATCCTTGTCATTCTTCTCAACATCGCGAAGGTGTTCGCGGAATCGGTCACCTAGTCGTCTACCTGTCTCACCAAAGTATAATTTATTGCATAACGTACAGGTTATGCAATAAATGACATTTGCGGAGGTACATGTGAAACGATCGGTGATCTTAACAGATCGCTTAGGTCCCGATATCTTGCTAGTGTTAACAATGAAAAGACAAGTTTTGCATCGTGAGCGCGCGCATTTGAAAGTGCCGGGTTGCTCGTTAGTTTTGATTGCGCTTCTAACTAAAAAGTTGCCTACGTTTTTGTCGCGTTTGAATGAAATAAGTGGAGGTTGCGAAAAGATTCTACCAGTCTGGGGATCATTTTGGAGTAATTTAAAATTACTAAGAATGATGCTTTTGACTGCGTGATTATGAGGATGGAAAGTGAGGGTGAATGGAATTCTGTCATTCTTATCTTTTTGTGACGTTTGTAGTGATGACTGTCGATCAAATTGTTGGGCGCGATGATGGCCCGCTTTGACCACAGAGACAGGATAGCCACGTTTCTCGAAGAACTGGCACATCTCCTCTGATTTGCTGGAAAAATCGGAGTCACCACTACATAGACGTCGAAGTCTAAGAAATTGAGAATAAGGAATGGAGTTCTTGACATGTGATGGATGTGACGATGAATACAACAAATAACTGTGTGAATCAGTAGGTTTGTAGCGCACACTAGTACATAGCACGTTGCCTCTAATAGAAACTTTGATATCTAGGAAAGCCAATGAAGTTTCCGAAATTTCCCAGGTATATTTAAGAGCCGGATGAAAAGAGTTGACGGAGGTTATAAATTGATCGAGTTCTTCTCTGCTGGATGAAATAGCGCCGATGCAGTCGTCGATGTAGCGGCCGTAGAGTTCAGGTTTGGGGCCGTTGTACTGATTAAAACATTGGTGTTCAACATATCCTACAAAAAGATTTGCATAGCTAGGTCCCATTCTTGTGCCCATCGCTACACCATTAATTTGTTTGTAATAGTTGCCAGCGAATGAAAAACAGTTAAGCGTTAAAACTAGTTCGGCAAGGCGGAGGAGCGTTTCCGAGCTAGGTTCTTTGACAGTGCGTTGATCGAAAAAGTGTTTAAGTGCTTGAAGACCTTCGCTATTAGGAATGACTGTGTATAGAGATGTAATGTCCATGGTGAAAATAAGTTTGTCTTGGCCGGAGAAATTGAAATCGCGGAAAATTTGTAGTGCGTGTGTACTGTCTTTAATGTATGATGGCAAAGATTTGACGATAGGCGTCATAATCCTGTCTAAGAAGCTAGAAATGAGTTCGGTGGGGCAACTACAGGCAGAAACGATAGGGCGACCTGGGTTGTTGGGTTTGTGAATTTTAGGCAAGAAGTAAATGCACGAAGTTCTAGGGGTGTTGATGATGAGATTAGTGGCAGTGTCCGGTAATTCTTGATTAACTATAAGATTTTGAATGGTGTCTTTGACAAGTTTTTGATTTTTGGAAGTGAGATCTTTAGGGATTTTGGCATAAAACGAGGTATCCGAAAGTTGCCGCAAAGCTTCTTTTTGGTAAAGGTCGGACCGCCAAACAACTACCGCGCCGCCTGTGTCGGCCGATTTGACAACTATGTCGTTGCGTTGACTAAGATTTCTAAGCGCTGCCCACTCTTCCGAGGAAAGGTTGGAAAATTTAGTGTTGCGATTGAATTTAAGTTTGCGAATGTCGTGACGGCATTTTTTGGTGAAAAAATCTAAAGAGGCAAATTGTCCCTCAGGGGGAGTCCATTTGGATTTGCGAACTAGAAGTGTTTCAAAAATATCTTTATTAGAAGTGTCCGAATCATCCTCTTTGTCGTGAAAAAAGGCTTTTAACTGAACGCGGCGAAGGAATTTTTCAACATCTTGCTTAATAGTAAATTATCACTAGTTTCTTTAGAAACTACCCCTTCACCTCAAAAGATATTTTAGTTTTTCGTGACAGTTACTTCCCTCCAAAGTGACAGATGGGAAATTCAGATGCATCTGAGTAACAATTCGTGGGCGAAAATGTTGTTGAAAGAACCGGAAATGGATCACTTCACGAGATTTTGTGTTGGTAATCACATGATTTCGAGTGCAATTTGGAATGCACGAGTTAAATTTTTTCAAAGACTAACAAACCTAACAATTGGGGATCTATGAAAAATTTACAAGTTTTCATTTATTCCAAATTGTTTGAGAAAAAACAATATATATATATATATGAGGTAAAATCAGACAACCGGGGGTCTGTTTGTCTCAAAGTTCGACAAAGTAAATGACAGCCGAATTAACCCACCATTTCTCAAATATTTCCGGTTTTAATCAAACGGAGCAAAAAGAAAATGACACAGTAAACCAAGGCTCTATTTCGACTAGAAAAGGGGGAAAGTGGGATTTGTTTTTCTCTTAACAATATACAAACAAAAATGTGTGCATGTCAATTGACCCCAAACAGTGCAACAAATTGAAATTTTGTGAATACAGAAAGACGAAGTTAGTGCAAAATGTTGAAAATAAAAATGCTTGACATGTACCTCGAAAAAGATGTTTAAGCGGAAAGTTGATTCTCCTTTCGAATCGAATTACAGTGCAAAAACGTTGAGCTCTTCAATGAAACAAGCAAGTCTGGGGTTTTCACTGTTTATCCAATTACTATTTCTAGCATTTTTCCCCAGATGGTATTTTGATCTGTATTCTGCAAACATGTCAACAAGCCCGCGTTGTCATTTTTTGGACCAATCGCGATCTTGTAGGTGGAGCGTGTTAACAATTGTCCTTCCGAGCAACAGTCTGAGAGGAATCGGAGGTAAAGCTAAGAAATTGTTTAGAAATTTTCTAACAACATTCTCGATACGCTAGAAGAGTGTTGCTCGGAAGGACAATTGTTTGTATTTTAAATTACCGTACATCGGTCCCTTTTCCATCATAACACAACGCAGAATTAAGAAATTAGTCAACACATTTTGCAGCGACCTGGAAATTAAGTTTAGTGTTCACCCCGTTTAAAATCATGAGTTGGTTTAGGGCGAAGGATTCTATCCCTGCGGGTTTACGATCGCGAGTCATTTACAAGTTTTCATGTGCAGGCTGTAATGCCTGTTATATTGGTGAAACCAATAGACACTTCGCCACTCGCGTCCGTGAACATCTCGCCTCCGACAAACATTCCCACATCTTTAAGCACTTGACAGGTTCTGAAAATTGTCGCTCCCGGTGTTCAGAAGATTGTTTTAAAATCCTCGACTCTGCTTCCACATGTTTCCAATTGAAAATTAGAGAAGCCATGCTGATCCTTTGGGAGCAGCCATCTTTAAATTCCCAAGTCAAACATCTTAATTTATCCCTTTCATACTAATAAATTAGTTTCTTTTCTTAGCTTAAATAGTCTGGTTTTTTCTGTTTTGTTTCGTGGTTGTTCTGTTCTCGCCTTCATCCTTAATTATTCATGTTATATCTCACTTTGTTACACTATTTATTGCTCAACTTTAGTTTATTTCTCATTGTACAACTGACGATGGATGATGTTTCATCCGAAACATGTCTTGATTAAAGATGAATTTCAAAAACATCGTATGGATCATCAAAGCAATATCTTACTTCGTGCTGCTACGAAGTTTCGGTATTATTATTATTATTATTATTATTATTATTATTATTATTATTATTATTATTATTATTATTTATTTATTGCAGTTGAGTGTCATAAAACCAAAACTAAAGTCCTTACTTAAGGCCGGGACACACTAGGCGACAAGTCGCAGCGACATGTCTCTGGGACAAGTTGCTCCATGTGTACTACTTGCAAAACAAGTCGCTGCGACACGACGCCTGTTTGGTGCACACACAATGATCTCGTATGAAGGGGAATGTGAACTAGTTTTCTAATTCAATATGGCTGATCATATGACGCTCTCTCATTGGTACATTTATATTTTGTTGCAGCGACTTGTTGCCGGAAGTGTACTCACGATGCGACAACTCTGCTTTCGCTAATTTTGTCGCTGCGACTGATTGTGGCGACAAAATTCTGCCGCAGCGACAATGATTTTCATCATAGCCAGAAATTCTGAACCGCGCGTGCGCAATAGAGCGCAAGACTTAGAATTTTAACGGTATTTTAAACTTGCTGAAGAATAGAAGGAACTATATGGGATTCAAATGAAAACAGTTTATAAAAACCGCACACCGGACGCAACACAACCATCCCAATGCCAGATCGAAAAATACTCATAAGTACTTTGAATCCATAATTACTTTGTTTTTGTAAATCAAACACTCGTTGCGGTTTTCTCGGTATTACAAACAGTGTTTTATTTCGAGTCAGTGCCCTTTAGAACACACAAAATGGCACCTACCTTCGTAAATGCAAGTTTCCCCATCTCCAGTAATCTGGAATCCTATCCTCGTATCGATCCATCCCAATCAAATTTTTGAAGTTCAAAGATGTCATTTCACATGCAAGACAAAGAAGACTTCGAAAACCCTGAAAACATTGCGGCTTTTTTGTCATACTTTCAGCAACTATGAACGCATCCACGAACAGAAATCTTACTTCAATCGCGCGGAAGAGACAATTTTGATTGCTTCTTCTTTGCACTAAACGCTATGCAAAATAAAGCACGATCGCCATTTTGATAATATCAGCAGACGATCGATAAAAGACTGGTAACTATGGATTGTGATTACGAGGCTGGAGGCTCGGTAACACAGATTATTTAGGGAGGGAATTTTAAATTTTTTTCCCTTTTAAATTTAAAATTCGCGCGAATCAGTTAACGAAAAAATGTCTGATCTCTACCCAGTCCGTGATCCCTTCAATCATATTTGCGATCCACCAGAACGTCAGTTAAAATGTGTCAAAACAACTTGAAGGAGGTAATGAGGTGGTGTTCTGGCTTGCAATTAAAAATGCTGCACTAATACAGTGGCACAAATTGAAAATGGCAACACCAGGCATTGCTTATATTGACATGTTAAATGGAGTTATTCCTAGCCGTCCATTTAAGATCAATCGGGAGAGTGAACGAATTGAAGGCCGACTTTCAAATCGTTGTTCTGCTGCTTCAATCACAAATCAGACTCTAAACAGGAAAGGGTATCATAAAAACAGAAAAAAGCAGGCCGAAAAATTGTGTAGGCTGCTGTTTTGAAAAATGAGGTGATCTCAGTAGAGACAGTTTAGAGAATGAAAACCTGGGAATTCACAGAGGAGCTGGAATTCCAGACCTCAAAACCAAACAAGCTCAAAACAGAAAATTAAAACAATTTAAGACTCAAGTACAGAGGGCACTGCATTTTGTTGAATTATTTGGCCTGAATTTGCAGCTTTTGAAACTTAAAGACCCAACGGCAATAACAGCTTTTCTATAGACTTTGCTAAAAAAAATTGCTCTCCCAGTGCGCAGCAGGTAAATGGTAGTGTGGCATCCCCAAAATCAAACTGTGAAGATGAGAAAAACACAGTGGAGACTCTTTTTAATGGATAAATTTGGAGTTGGGGATGAATTTATCCACAAGCTCTCAATGACTGTTGAAGATTTTCCTGTAAAATCATATTTAATAAAACAGTGTCGACCTGACCTAAATAAACAGGTTAAAATTTCTACCACGCCTGGTTTGGCTCAGTATTCTTTCAAAGAGTTGCTGACTGACATATAGTAAGAGACATGGTAAGTACTCATTACTGGATTGGCTTCAACTAATATAGGTCATAAATTATTGATGTCATTCAGCCATTGTCACAAACTAACTCAGATTGGGTTCTTGTGGTTGTAACATTTACTTTACCCTAAAAGGGTGAGAAAACTCATACTCAATTTCCTGCCTCAATAGTTGATGAAATTGATTGGTCCCTGTGGATTTGAGGAACAAACCAATCAACAATTATTAATTTTGTAATTATACATAACAGAGTATAAAGTGATCATAAGATACTATTATGGGTGGAGATTGTAATAATTTAATACAATACTGAGCCAAATAATGAAACCAAAATTTAAACATTTTAAATTTGAGTCATATGCATTATGACATGCTTGTTCATGCATATACCTACATGTAATTATGTATAAGTGAATTAATATAATAACCATCCCAGATGAATGTGAGCTTTTAATCAATCAGAAGCTACTAGACATGCAAATTAAAATAGTTATAAGCATTGAAAATTGTTCAATTTAATTGCAGATAAGTGAAGGAATATTAAAAGATGGAGCGACAGTAAAAATTAAATTGAGTGGAGATGTAGCTTGTATGAGCAGGATGACCAATTTCATTCTTCTTAGTTTTACCATCCTGCAGGATAATTTGTAACTGCTCACTTAAATAAATAATATTATTTTCCCAAACATGTACTTTACAGATTTGAATGTACACTTGTGTAAAGATTTCTGTACACTAAAACAAAGGTACAATTTACAGAGTTAAATGCACACATACAAAGATGTAATGCACACTTATAAAATTAATGTGCCCTTAAGAGTGGAATATACACTTACAAAGTTGTATATACACGAACAGAGTTGACTGCACACTTACTTAGAGAGTTCAATGTACTTACTGACCATTTAAAGTTGACACTAATGCCATGATTAATCAAACTAAAAAATTTAGAAAGATATGTTTCACTGACTCAGACTTAATGGCCTTATGCATGATTAGCAATTACAACAAGAAAGGTTTTCAAAACAAAATCTAAATACAAAATGTACATCTTGTGTAAACCAAGCACAGCAGAAAATCTTCAACATACATAAATAAATGCATATTACTCTGAATCCTGAAGAGCTATTTTGGTAAAATTAAAAGAAATATTCTCCTCATATGCTCTTGATAACAAAGCACAAACCCCATCCCTATCCAGATCATACTTCTTTGGGGACCAAGAAATGAAAGTTTTCACCCTCATTGGGTGAAAAACCCTAATTCCTTGGCCATGAGAATCCACCCAAGAATCCCACCCAAGGGGAAAATATAGAGCATTAAAGTGATTTTTTTTTCAAAAAGGTCCATCCCTCCCTCGACACTTCTTTACCCGCAAACAAGAAATGAAAAACATCCCCCCGAAAAAACAACCCTACTGGCAAACGTGAACATGCTTTTAAGTGCCTTTCGACAGCCACCCTGAAGGAACACACATTGTCTAGAATTAAAGATAAGTCCGGGCTTGGCCTGTTGAAAAGCTCGATACATCGAGGTAAAATGCATTCCTCCAGCTCCCACAAAGCTTCGTAGGGCAAGTAACCCTTCCATTGCACCAAATATTCTACCTAATGGATTGAAACGGAGAAACCTCTGTTCTAGCTAATTTTGGGTAAAGGTTGATTTTATTGAAAATACACAACTCAAGCTTGCATGTGCGAAGGTAAGCACTACCAAACATACTTACCGTTTCATTTCTTTCCCGTCTTTCCACGAGCCTTTCGACATCCCAGTAACCAGATCTTCTACCTCCGTTTTTATTTCTTCTCTTTGGCTCGAAAAAAAGTTGGCATCCACGGATGAAATGACATTTAAAACGGAAAA